>BGPR01015993.1:0-35551 GCA_013235015.1 Araneus ventricosus
CATTCACTCTACTGGACACTCAATGTGTAGCACTTTCGTCCAGTTTGTCGTGCCCACCACCACCAATAAGTCAGTTCTAACCCAATCATGGTGACTGAGTTCCCACCTTATTTGCATAATCGAGAACTTTGAATCGACAGCATGAACTACTTTCTTCGGCTTCTTGATTGTTTTCCGGATGTTCACGTTAGATTTTTTTTTTAAAAATCAAATGCTTCTTTTTATTTATCGCTTAATATTCATTTTGGAATATCCCTAAATTTTGAGAGCAGTGCATTTTGAAAATCTGCTTGTTTCAGTTTCTTATTGGGAAATCCGTTAGCCAAAACTAGAGGATTTTTCGATAAATATTATCGGTATATTTATTGGCGCTCATTACAACCAAATAGAATACAACCGTCTAGATTGATTGTTTTTTCAGTCATTTAGCGGCAACATACGAAAGTATTGCAAAGTGGGATATCATGTCATTTCTCTCAACTTCACATCATTGGGTTGCTAGTAGTAGAGTAAGGCAAGGTCAATGGCAACCATAACATTTGACAAAAACATCATCTTACTTGAGTGCATATTTACAATTACTTTGATGTCGTAAAGTCCAATATTTATGACGTCTACTTCTTTCGACGAATTACTCTGATCCTCTTGAATTTGGATTAAAGAGAAGTTGTCCTTGCTTTGCGACGCCAAGTGAAATATAGCAGAAAAACATTGGGAACGGAAAAACTTTTTCATTCTATTTTCAAATTCTTCCTTATCTGCCAGCAAAAATAGTTTAGAAAATCATCTTGACAGAAAAAGTCATTAAGATTTTTTAAATAATACTTTTCACTACATCTTCTGTTAATTATCATTAGATAATGTTTTCCTTTTCAAATTTATTTCCTAATTTAGGGGTCATCGAGCAATTTTTCTGCCTGATGTGGGATAGGGAAAGTTTTTTTCCCATCCAAAAGGGATCGCAAATGGTGAAAATGTAAGCTTTGTTTTATATACATTATTTACGATACAATGTACCCATTAAAATACCCATAAAAATTGAACTGAACAGTAATTTCAAGGAGAAAAAATAATTGTTTGTTTAAAGAACAAGATATATTTTCCAGATAGATTTTTTTATCAACTATATGACTCTCTTTATTATAAACGGTCAAGCTCGAAAGAATACACCAAAAAACTATTCTATTCTAAAGAATTTTATTATTACGCAGAATAGTTAATTGGAATCTACAGAGGATTTTCAAAGAGTAACTCTTACTATTAAAATTTGAAATTTCCCAAGAAAATATTATAATTAATGAAGCTTCATTTTTTGGAAGCACTCCTTGCAATTATTTCAAAAATATATCTTTTTAAATTGAAAACTTTTGACTTCTGTTTATTGAACGTTCAATGATCCAAGAGAAATATAGATCAAATCTTTTATTAAATATTTTTCCTGGAGCATAGTATAAATATAATTTCAATTATTTCATGAATTCGGGGAGTGATGCAATTATGAATCGTAATTTTCTTCTTTGGAACTATATTTGAGATTATTCTCAAATTCGGCATATAACTGACTATTAAATATGTTTTTAAAAATTATATTTTAACGTTTTAAAAAAACTGCATCTAGAAAATATCGGCCACGGAGGGATGGTTGATCACAAACTGTAACTGCAATTGAGCTTAAAAACAATTAACTAGAAAAATTATAACAAATTTTAAAAAAGAATCCTAACTTAAACAAGAACAACAACAAAAAAACACTTTTATTTATAAACAATGAAATTTATAGAATAACATTTAGAAAAATTAAAAAAATAGAAAAAATGCATAAAAACAGAAAACAAACAAACAAAAAAAAGAACAATAAAAATCAAGATCATACAAAGATAACCAATAAATAAATAAAAATAAACTCAGAGGTAATCGAATAAAATCAAAAACAAACAAGGAATGCATTCTAGTTCGCTTTTTCAAAGGCTAAGAACTATTCGAAATGGAATCGAAGTAATAATTGGGAATGTTTTCTGTAAGAAGCTAGCAGTACACCAAACAAAGCTTCTCTTCGCCCGAAATTTCCCAAACAAAGGACAAAGGAGATCTGTACATCGAAGAGCATATTTCCAAAAGAAAGAGGAAAAACACACACATCAAAATTGAAATGTAAAAACGAATGAGCTTAAAATGTTGTGATCGTGAAATTTCATTTGCTACATTTGCGGTTCTGCATCTATGAACAAGGAGAATATTTATACATTATTTAATTTCATTTTATTACTTTTTTTTATAAAGAAGATATTATCTGTGATTTTACAGCAACATTCTTCTACAGTTTTAAAGGCATCCCAGATCTGATCGTCTTTTCTGTTTTTAATTATTTTACTGAGAAATATCTCAAAACTTATCCAATAAGGATTATTTGTATCGCAGAAATAAAAAGCTAAAAAAAATATGAAAATGTCGACATTTCATAAAGTATTATCTCATTTATTCTCATGTAGTGTTAGTGGTTCTAATACCACTTAATAAAACACACATAACCAAGTCCATGAGTCAAGGACCCATGATAGAAAGAGAGTATGCAATCTTTTGCTGGTCACAGCCACCTTGGAGCATCTAGGTAACACCTGAGGCAGAAGACTCATTTCGCCCCAATATTTGGGGGTGGGTTGTCTTCCCATAAGGTTTCCTGGGAAAATTGGAGTGCAGTTTTGTTCCTCTAGGAGGAAAACCTCCAGCAGCCAACCAGATTGTAGCAAGGAATTCTTGGTTAAAGCGATCATCGGCCTTCAAAGGTTTTTTTTAAAACAACGTTAATTTAAAACACAACCAGAGTATAGAACCACAACCTTCCTCCTTTTCATGTTTCTTAGCCGTGGTTACCTTAGCCCACTGATCACAGGTGAGCATTCTCATGTGCTGCTATGCTTATTTACATAACACATATGTTTTATTTTGCCTTTCTACAACATTTTAGATTTTTATGCTATTTGATTTTCCGTATTCTTATGTATTCGACCAGTTTTTTGGCGCCGTGTTTGATTTATTTTTGTCTTATGTGTTACATTTTTTTTATCTCAAGTGTGTATTTACGTTTTTAAGCTTTTAAACTCCTGGTGTGTTTTTTATTAGACTCGTTGTTTGCGTGTTTTGACTTTTTGACCCTTGCTTTTTGGAAATGAGCTTTAATTTTTTTAAAAAAAATACGACTTTTGGTGTCATAGTGTGTCTTAAAGTTTTGTGATTATGTGTTTTCGTTTTTAATTATATATACGTTTGCATAAGTTTTATGATTTTATGTATTCTCTGTGGTCTACTTTTTGCTTTCTAAGGCATTTGTTTTTTAATTTTTTATTTACTCATTGTGACTTTTGTGCTTTGTGTGTTTGTCAGCACTCTGTAAATGGAGTTTTCTCTGTAGTGTGCTTTTCTTTAAATAAATAAACACCACAGCATATTCCCCCGAACTCGGAGCCCTGTCGGTTGGGTGAGTATGTGTGAAACTTTATTGAAAAGAAAAAAAAATTACATCATGATATATAAAAACACATAAAAGGGAACATAATTATACATGAACGAAGAAGAATATAATGAAGAGTGCATAGAGAGGGTTACAATCCGAGTATAATATAAAATATATACACGAGGAGTCATAGTATGAGTGCAGTGAAAAGGTAGAATGTTTCCTTTAGTTACATTGTTTCATACAGTCGCTGCTCCATGATTCGGGGCTGTGAGTGTTATTTGATGCGACGATAAAGAAGAATTGATAATGTATTACAACCGGTTATATTGATGAATATTGTCGCAACCATCCTAAAAATCGTGGGACTGGTTTTTTGTTGCTGTCTTGTTATTTATACTTAGGTATGCTTATTTACAGAGTTTATTTTAGAGGTATTTAGTTAGAAAGATACTATTTTATTCGCCATTAGCCTTAATACTGCAGTGATCTGGTGTCATAGTCTCAGCTTCTAGACCAGATTCAGAAGAAGATCCACCATGTCTGTGGGACTGGTGCACGTTAAATTTGTGTCGTGGCTCAAAAACCGCCGGCTACAAGGTGGGTATGCCGCCTCAGATGTTATTGTTGCAAAAGGTCTCTCTGTGGTGTATGATGTAGACAGTCCAACACGCAGGATAATGGAGAATGAAGGTTTATTTACAAAAATGCAGGAAAACACGTTGCACAGGTACAGGAAACAATAGTCCTTGCACAGATTACCAATGTGAATAGACAACAATTCACAGGTAATGACAGTTCAGCACTTTGATATCTAACAGCACAAACAGTCAGCAAATAACTAGTAACGACAATAACAGCTCAGCTCACCAGCTGATTAGCTCACACAGCGGATAGAACTCCGAAGACGTTCACGCTTCAAAGCGAAGTAACCAGTCGATCAAAGACGCTGACGAACAACACCTCTGATCTAGTCGCCGTCCTTAAATATTCTCTCCGACAGTCACATGGTGTTTTCTCGTGTATTCCCTTTCCTAGTAGAAATATCGAGAAAAGGGTTGCATTTTCGGGATTCATCTATTTGTTGTCAAAGTCGCCAAATTTGTCGCCAAATCGCCAAAATGGTCGCCAAGTTTGTCGAAAAGATCAGGGGTACCATAACAGTCGCTGAGGTCACTCCATGCTTAACCTTGTAAAACTCTCTTCCCAACCATAAGACTTGCATTGCTGGGAAGCGACTTTCCATGTTTGTAACATTATCCTTGTCCTATGAGTCGGCTAACGGCTCAAAGTTAAGACATCCGTTCCAAAATAGTCTACGTGTAACTTCTACATTCAATGGAAATCTAATAAATTAATCGACCAGACATTACTAGTAACATTTTCCGTACTTCAAGCCGTTAGTATGAAATGGAATGGTGGAGATCGCATATAGGTCAGTATTTTCATAGAGTAATCTCTGTTAAAAAATTACTAAGAACATTCCGCGATATAGATGATAGAGTGGATGTAAACATAAAAAAAAACTTTCTACCTCTTCTTAGAGAATTCTATTAACTGGCTAGGTTATACAAACTTTCGAATTACTAAGTTCGGATTACTCTTCTATTTTCGAATTACTTTCGAATAAAAGTTACTAAGAATATTTCCGTGATACAAATGAGGGAGTGGTAGTAAACGAACGAAAAATAAGAAATCATTCTTCCACTCATTAGATTATCTGGTTAGGTTATATAGATTTTCAACGTTCCGAATACAAGACAGAAAAAAAATACAAAAAAAACCCAATTTCATTCAGGAACATCAACATCACATGAGAATAAACTCCACATCAAATTAGACAATGAACTAAACAGAGAGAGAGTATGTTTTCAGGGTGGGATCCTTCTTTTTGTGGGAATCAATGAGGGGCGGGCCCCCGATTGGTCAGTGACCCGTATCTCTGGCACGATTCCAGGCCACCCTCTCAAGGCCAATCGGTTGCTCCTCGTGCTCCGAAGATCATCCGCCGGCTGAAGGTCGATCAGTACGACAGATGGTGCAATGACCACCCATGTTTATTTTCGGAGCAGACGCCCAGGGGCTTCGAATCCGCTTCTTTGGCGTCACCTCGCACCGGATTATGTCTCAGACTGGATTAGATTTCAATACTAGCATAATCAGAATCTTATGTTTGGCATTTTAAGGGCGAAATCTTGTCAAAAAGGATAATGTAGTTGGAAGAATCGCAGCTTACGCCCACTCTGTTGTGATGATTCTTTACTTATAAAAGGATAATGATGTTAATCAACGATTTCTTTCATCAGCAGGAATGGTTTATACGATTTTGAGTGACGTAGAACGTCAGTAATCCGGATTACGGTTTAACCATAGACTAACAAACCTAGATGTAGGCAGATCTGGTTTTGATGAAAAGAAGAATTAGACTCGTGGGTAGAAAGATGGGTAGATCTCAAAACAACTTTCGCTCAGTATTTCAAAAAGGAATTAGAGCTTTTTACTACTTTCTGGTACATTAAGAGTATTTACGGATATCGCTATTAACGTTCAAAAAAGTCGTTCTTCAGATTGTGATGACATTTGGAACTTCGAGTCCGAAAATAAAGTTTGTTTTTTGGAATCAAGCCTATGTGTCTGCCTGTGTGTATATAAACACGATAACTCAAAAGTATAGTTAACTAGCTGATTATATGTAAACACGATAACTCAAAAGTATAGTTAACTAGCTGATTAGCCGTTGCTCGTGATCCAAATTTTTTCATATGCCCCTAGCCGTTTCTTTTTCTATATATTGCCAATAATTCTCCCCGACAAACTTAATCTCGGCTGAATCCTTTCTTGTTGAATTAAAACTTTCAAATCTAGCCTTTTTTATTACCTTATAGAACGATGGTTTGAATGAAAAGGCGAGACGTTTGGAAAAAGAAAGTTTTGAAAAAATATGCCGTACAATAACTAATATGACTTTCAAAATGTTGCTAAAAAAATGCGTTACAAAATAAACCACCAAAAGACAAAGAGAGAGAAAGAGAAAATACAAGAACTGATAAATTAAAACGCCGGAAGCATAACTTTTCTTCTCTCCCGTAAGCGAATAATAAAAGAAAAAATAGAACGATGCTTGCAAAAGAAAGAAGTTTCCAATAGTTTAAAAAAAAATCTTTAAAAATCAGGAAAGTTACTCAGCAGCTTTATATTACTCTTACGAAAACGGGGATATTCTGGACTTAAAAATGATATAAAAATTTTGTTTCTCCGATGAGAATATATGCAGAAAATTCGCGAAAATAGGTAAAAAAAAAAACGCCCGAATTTACCACTTAAAATGAAAGAAATAGAAAATCTAATTCGAATTTTTCACGGCGTTAGCTCCCTTTTGTGCTAATCCATCACAATGCCAAATTTGATTCCGGTAAATCAAACTGTCTCGGCGTTCGTAGAGTAGAAAATAACGAACATACGTACATACTTAAAAAAATTGCTCTCTTATATATAGAGAGATATATGGATGATTATTTACATGTTATAATAGTACCAAAATTACCAAATTTTCGGCAAAATAGGTAAATAGTAAAAGGGCAGGTTTCCTAAATACACTCTGAATTCAATGTACCAAAAAAATTGAGCGATATTTTCAAAGAATTTTTAACTTATTCGATACCATTAAAGTTAAAAAAAACAGTGGGTCTTGAATAATTTTAACGTTTTTAATTCGAATTCGCTGCCAATTCCTAATTTTTTCGGTTCCCTTGGAATTTCCTATTAATATAATGTTAAAATATCGCGTATAATTCCAGTTTATTTTGGTTTATTCGAAGTTAAAACTAAAAATTGTTAAAAAAGCAACTTTTTTTATTGCTTGTGTGCTTTCTTGAATTAAAAGCGGCCGTACCATGTGACCACCATATCTGTTTCATTTTACTCGGCAATGTATTAAATAAAAAAAGGGAATTAATTTTTTTTCACCTATTTATAAAGCTTTGGATATTTTAGATGGGGATTCTACTGTTTATTTAAAAGAATTTGCGCAATAGTTGTATTCACTACTATTTAAGTTTATACTATTTATGTTTTACATTTATGTATTATTTATTAAAATTTTATTTCTGAATTATTATTTTCTACTGACACTTACAGTTTAAAAACGGTTGTTTTCCCTTTCTTTACTCATTTTTCTACCCAGTTTTTCTTAATTGGGATTTTTGAATGAATCTAATTTTTACTGCAGTCCCATCAGCTCCGAAGCAGCCAAATTCTACAGTATTATATATACTTTTCATGATTTTAAATTCGTCTGGGCGTTGCCACCAACATACGCGGAAAATATTCCATACATTGTTGGCTATTCTTTTATTCACACTCGTGTTACTATTTCATCTCGTAAATATATTTATTGTATTAATTTGCGTGAAAGGTGTAGCAAGTATAATAGAAAAAAATATTTAAAAAATTATAGAAATTAGGAAAAAATGCTTCGCTATAAACTGGAATAATTGATTGAAAAAGTTTTCAATTTTAAATCAAAGTAAAATTCGTTTTCATTGTTTGTCAGTTTCCTCAGTCGTCATTATAAGACATCAAAATGACTAGATCAAAAACAATAGGACGAAACAGTCAGTGGAAATGAAAGTTTTGATTATTTTATTTATCCATTATTCATTTTTAATTAATTTATCCACTTTTATTTTAAAGTGTCTTTATGGATGTTAGTCGAAAAAGTTTGGTTGAATTACAGACAGGCACAATAAAATTTGTTGTCACTCGTTAGTCAGTGGCGTTCTTATGTGGAAGCACACGATAAGGTAGACGGAGAACAATTTTTATTTTTTAAATAAATGAATTTATCCCCTAAATAAATCAAACGCTTTGCTCTCAATTAATGTCTTCGTGGCCAAGAATCACACAACAAAAGTTTGAATAATAATAAAAATGTAATGCGAATAAATTTGCATTTTAGGCTTAATATTTGTTCTTAAAATTCTTTTTATTTACGATCAATAAGCAATTTCATGAAACGCCGTCGTATTAAAAGTACCCGGTATTTTTTTAAATCCTTTAAACTGAATTTAAAACAAGGTTCGATATTTTTAATGCTACACTACAGTAGACACATTTTTTTGTCTTTTTTGACTCTTCATAATAAATAATGAAATGATATTTAATTGTATGCAAGTGATGAAATACTAATTGAATTTTGATCTGGAATTTTGCCTTTATATATCCATTTTTATTTTTGTCATTTCAAATGAAATAATTAAGTAGTTTTCAATTTATTTTTGCGATACTGAACATTAAACCAATTTTTCAATAACAATTTTGATTAATCGCTATCTACAAACCATTTAACTTCGTGACTTTGCTATATTGATCCTTTCCTTCATTTATTTTCTACATTTTTCACGGAAGAACTGTTTTATATGTTGTTGTTTCCTTCCCTAATTCTCCCTTTCTTACGCTTAGTTTTATTTCTCTATGACTTGTAAACATAATATTTCTCAACATGGGAATATATGATATTTTCATCGAAGATTAGGGTCAAGCAGTAACTCTCGGCAACAAACCTTGCGTCGGCGTTTTCTTCTTTTTAACCATTTAGATGATAATCTCATAAAAATACAACGATTAAGGCAGTTTGTATAATCTAAGATCGCTTTATTTTATTTTATTTGGATTAAAATATTTCATCATATTTCTAGAACCGACCGAGATTGAAAATATAAATTGTTAGCGTTTCAATTTGAACTCTGTTCGAATTTCAAGCTGATTCGTAAAGTGAGAATACTCATACAGAAAGCCCTCGATTAACCGTCACCGTCCGAACGGATAACCGGATAACAGAAGTCTCTTGATACGTATGGACAGTCACGTGATGTCACTGAAGGCTTGGGAGTAAAATGAAAATAAAATTATTTAAAAGTGAATTCCACATACCTATTGCTGAATATATACATGTTTTAAATATACAATAGAGAAATTACAAAAGAACCAGAAGAAGTAAACAATATCAATAACAATATACCTTTTGCGCGCAACGCAGCAGCAGCCAGTGATTGCATTAACAATATTGTCTGGAGTCAACTAACCAATTAAGATACAATCAAACAATAAAAATCGTGCTTCAATAAAAAATTATAACACATTAAGATAAAACAAATAAAATGGAAAGAAAAAAATGAAAGGGAACTCCAATGGCGAACTTTTTCAAAGTGCCACTCGCCATCGGAGTTCTAAACTGGGTACTTTTTTTCCATTTCATTTGTTTAACCTTAATGTGTTATAATTTTTATTGAAGCACGATTTTTATTGTTTGATTGTATCTTAATTGGTTAGTTGATTATAGACAATATTATTAAGGTATCCGACTGGTTTAAAATCGCCGTTTTTGATGAAATTATCAAAAAACATTTTATGACTTAATTTTCTAGCCTGTTTAGTCAGCTTTCTAAAACTGTCTCACTTTTTACTCTACGTGAATTACAAATGGAGTTACAGCTGTTTTATTACCGAACTGTAAGCATCATTTTATGTTGCATGAAAACTTTAAATGTGTTTTCTGAGAAATGATATTTTTGAGGAAAACCGTCGACCGTAACAATGATTTCTCAAAACGTTATTGAAGTGTTGATATGAAATTTTCTGAGATTGTTTTCTGTAATATACTTGATGTTTTCCTCTAAAAACTAAGGTCAATTTTAAAATCAAGTATTATTTTTAAGTGCTTAAATATAAACGAAAGCATTTTTTATGAAAAATTACCAGTTTAGTAACTATGTTCAGCTATATCTCAAAACTATTTTGAAGTACAAGAAATATTGTAGAGCATAACACAGATAACTGTCATAAAAATGTACTCCTACAAGGATTTATGTATATTTAGAATATGATTTTGTCTATGGCTGTTAGCGTTGGCAAATATTTTAGTCATTTTTTTCAAATTTCTCAGTTTTTTTAAAACACCATTGTTTTGAAAGCCTAATTTTACAATATTTTCATAGTTTTAAGACTTATGCAGTTGAAAAATAACATTAAAAATATATATAAGTTATTTTTCAAAAAAATGTCTTCGAACACAGTCGGATACCTTAATGCAATTGACTGGATGCTACTGCGTTGCGCGCAAAAGGTATATTGTTATTGATATTGTTTACTTCTTCTGGTTCTTCTGTAATTCCTTTATTGTATAATTAAAATATCTTTCTTTTGTATTTTATTGGAAGTTGCTGCATTTTTGCGCAGTTCTGTTTAATACAATGTTTAATTTTTAATATCTCTCGTTAAATTATTTCACTTGTACTTGAATACATACATATTGTATTCAGTTACAATACTGAAAATATTGTGACAAATTCGTCTTGTGAGTGTACGTGAATGCAGTCCAATAAGCAGGATTACAAAAATAAAGCTCTTTATTTTACAAATATTTCCAAGCAAAGAAACGTAGCACAAGTATTAACACAGCACTAGTAAAAATTCACAACAGAGACTACCACTAAATCTCAATACAACGCTCAAAGGTTTCTTGTTAACTCACCAGCTTGCTTGCAGGTCAAATTCCAACTAACTCTTCTTGGCTTGAGAGCTTGCCTTTTATACTTTTCAACAGGAAGTGACTTCATTACACAGGAAGTGACATAATCTCTAGAAAGTACACGAAATCAGTAGAAATATGTTGAAAGTTCGAGGTCCTTCTAGAGAATTCCACTTGTCGCCAAAGTCGCCAACTTTGTCGCCAAGTCGCCAAAATGGTCGCCAAATTTATCGCCAAGATTAGCATCTCTTGGAAACGAATTTATAGCTTTGTAACAATATACATATTGTTCATTCAATACATAACACTGAATACGTACATATTGTATTCAGTTTTACAAAACGATCAATATGAACTTCATTACAAGAGCAGTAATGTAATGAAAATGACGGATAACAGAAACTAACGGTTAAACAAGTGACGGTTAATAGAAATTTTACTGTATATTAAAATGACCAAATTTATTGAACTTCCCACCGGGGTCCTCTAGAGGTTGGGCAAGTGTCGAGCGCAGCGTTTTCAGCTCACGTATGGCAGAGCTCGCTCACCAATCATGAGGGGAAAAAAGATGTTGAAAAGAAAAATTGATGATGGCGCATTTAAATCAAGAAAGTTCTTTCTCTCTACATTTAAAGAAGTAATATGATAAATCTTCAGTATATTTTTGTAAATAGGTGTGCGGTATTTGTGTATGACGTATTGTCTACACTGTAAAAAATATCCGTTTTTTTCCCGGACTTTTTCCGTAAATTTGACGGTTTAAAGCTGTTTTGTTGACAAAACGGTTTTTCGCCGTTTTTCGCTCCAGCCATAAACGGTTTAAAACCGTCAGTTCAAATTCTATTTTTCGTCATACGGTATTGCTTTCCGTACGATAACTTTCCCTTTTCTTAAATGTAAATTTATTGCATTCATTTCATGTTTTTAATAGGGTTCCATCTCCGTAACCTTAAAACACGTGTTCTGGCAATAGTTGATTTTTACACCATTAGGTGGCGCCACTAGAGCTATAGTGACTTTAAAACTCAAATAGATTATTTTTACTTTATTTTATGAAGTCTCCGGTGGTCTAGTGGTTAGAGCGACTGCCTTTTATTTCTATGAACGCGGTTTCTATCCCCGGCTCGGAGGAGTTAGAAGTTTTGTCACCATCTTGCATCGAAATCGTCCAAGTAAGTTCAAGTAAAATTATAATAATTAAACTAATTGAAATTAATAATTAAGCCTTGATTAATTAATATTCCTAATTGATAATACACATCAGCACGTTTCAACTCAACTCGAACAGAAGGAGAAAAACAACTCAACTCGGTCGATGACGTCACTTACTTCGATGACTTAATTTTTACGGAGAAAACTTGATTTCATACGGTAAAAAACCGTTGTGACTACGGATTTACTTCGTAACTTTTACGGGAAAAACTTGTTCCTGTATGGTAAAAAACCGTTGTGACTACGGATTTACCTCGTAACTTTTACGGTTTTGCACAACTAACCCAGCTGCCAGTTTAAAACCGTAAATTTTACGGAATTTTTTTTACAGTGTAGAAAAATATATGAAACTTTTTAGTTCAGTGGTCTTAGAAACTAGTAGTTAATAGGGCTTCCTGCTTCATTTCTAAAAGCATGGCGGACATGGAACAACAATATAGCTTTTTGCTTCAAAATTAGTCTGTTCACCAAAGTAGGGATCATTCTTTTATTCTGGGACAAAGAACCAGAAATTGGGACTGTCCCAACAACAGTGGGACGTCTGATAACATTACCGAATGATGCGTCCCAATGTGTTCAAAAAACGTATACACATTCAGAATAACTATACACAATAATAATTTACATAATCAAAGTTTGATAACTGAAATGAATTTATATAACTTTAGAATTTTGTCAGTTTTCGGAAGTGTTTAAATTTTTGACTATTATTGTCGAGGTGCAGTTGATAAAGCCGACTGAAACAATTACCACCGGCGTTCAGCACGGGCACTCACAATTGGGCGAAGTCTGCAAATTCGTTGATTGTTAAAGTCTTGAGTTATAAGCGCTACGTTTCTTGCATCCCCACAAAAAGAAATTCATCGACGTGAGTTCAGATGAGTGCTGGTGAAGTCAAATGCTACCTGCAAATGCTCCATTCTACCGGAAGTTCCCTTTTTCATTTTCAGCCATCTCATCAATTCTGATGATAAAAGTAATCCACCAAATTTCATCTACCTAGCTATTTGCATTATTGAGTTATCGTGTTTACATGAACATGGTCAGACAGACAGACTTTCCGTAGACGGATTTCGTTCGTCCAAAATATGATAGAAATATACAAATTTGATGTAAACACCACATAGCAAATTTCATCCCTCTAGCTCAAATCCTTTTCGTATTATCGTGTTCACAGACAGAAATAATTCCCAAATTGTGTTTTTCGGACTCAGGGAGGTCTAAAACGTAGAGATTCGTCAAAATCTTGAGTTCGATTTTTTTTGTCTATTACAATACTTTCTCTTTGTATAAGAGAAAGTAAAAATATGTGATTGGCATGCACATCGGCTATCTAGATAGCGGATTTTGTTAAGCAGCTAAATGAGACTAATTTTCGTCCTTAAAAAAATTAACGTGAATGAGGAATCAGTACAGATCAAAGTTAGCGAATCTGAGTGTTTTTCTGATTGCACTAGCTGCGATTTGATTTACCTTCCCATTACTCATTTGATCAGAGCATTTGAATTTACTTTTCAAAATGCACAATTTGGAATATGGCAGATCACAGGTTCAAAACCTGTTCCCGCAGAAGAATCACTATTATGCTGGCCTGGTGCGCCTTAAATCAGCATACACGAGTCAAACGCCTTTATATTGATGTGGCTTGGCAACCTGGAGAATGAGGTTTCAACTGAGGTGCCATCATCTTCATCTGACAACTTTTCAACATGGCAAGGGCTGACCCAAGAGAGCCCTCGTGCGACTTCAAAAAGTGACTTTAATTTAACAAACTAAACCTTTCTGTAAGTGATCCAATGTAAAATTGATATTGTTTCTATCAGAATACATTGACCTTTTCATTCTTCTTTGTGGCCGGACTTATTCCGTTTTTCATGCTGAGCTCAAATACGGATTCTATTATAATTCATTTATATATTTTCTTAAAATGCCATGAGTGATGTGCTTAATGTTTCAGAGACATATAAAAAACACGGTTTATCGATATTAAAAGCTCCTTTCTAAGAACTGAAGATCCCGCGGTGGCCTAGTGGTAAGGTCTCGGCTTTGGGACCGGAGAGTTCCAGGCTCGAAACCAGATTCCACTGAAGTTCCGTCGAGTATGAGGCCCGTTGCACGCTAAATCATACGTAGTGGCCAAACGCCCTCCCGCTGGTGCGTCGTGGAAGTTTGGAGAGGGACTGCCGGCTCAGGTGTCGTCCTCGCCATCTGACCTCGGTTCAAAATGACGAGGTCCGTCCCAAAAAAGCCCTCATGTTGTTTCAAAATGGAACGTTAATACATAACTAACTAAGAGCTGAAAGTTATTCGATCGAAATAATTGGCCGCTTAGAGGGTTAAAAACAAAATCATTAAAATAGTTAGAAAGTACAGGAGAATATTCTCTCCTCTCACCATGATATTTCTTGCCCAGTTAGCTAATATTTTCGCCTTTTTCATCTCATAAAAATCAATTTCAATTTCCAGCTTCTTATAACGATCTTCAATGTACGACTTGCAGTTAAGCAAAGACACCAATTGCCCGTACTCTCAACTCACTTATCTTAATTACAGTTTCCAGCAAATTTATATTTTTACTCACATATCAACCGATGATAAAAATCCATTTCATAGTTCCTCGAAAAGCTTCTGGCAACAAAGTGAAACTGGCGAAGAATATCAGTTCCTACCATAAACTTGGAAGAGATCCAGAGGAAAAAGCAAAACCATTTCTTACCCGAAGCAGGTACTGCTGTATTTTCCGTTCCGCTGGAAAAATCCAGCAAGAAGAAACATTTTCAGAGAACGCGCTATTGCAGAAATTGTGAGACGGGTATTTTTTCAATTGTGTTTGTGGCGTATTTCGGATTCTCTTCCCTCACTGTGTATATATGCGGAGTAGAGTTAAATTTGCACGAATCTTGGTAGTTCAATTTTATGAGTGGGTTTCCAGCAGTTTGGGAGAGAATTCGAAATAAAGCATGTGGTCTCCGATTTAAGGAAAACAAAATAAAAAAAGGTGAACTCTCGTGAGAAATGTATATTTCTTTCTTTTCACAAATTTACGTTGTAGGAAATATCTCGAAAGTCGGAACTTCTCACACTTTTGCAGTTGCTTTTGCGTCAAATGATCTATGGTCGTTCACAAAAATATTTGGACATTTTAGCCTCTTAGAATCCAATGACGCATCTCACTCGTGAATCGAATCACAGAATTTTTGGTATTTAAATTTGTATTTGAGTAGCTATTAATTTAAAAAACAAAGATCACGTGGGCACCCTTAAGTATTCTCAGATGTCCTTCGCACTCTTGTATAAATTGAAATGACAGTACATTTTCCAAATAGAATACGTCTTATAATTAAGAGGATAAATAAGTTCGTGGGGTTGAAAACACCTTCAAAATAATCATAATAAACTCGTTTCTAGGTCACATAACTGTACGTCTAGTGCATTTCCTATCAGCACTAATTTCATTTCAAATACATTGTCTGTCTTGAAGGAGGAAAAAGCACGTAATGTCACAGCACAGCAAAACACAACAGGTTGTAGCTAGGTGTTAGATGATACGTACAGTTACGTTAGTTTTGTGACCGTGACGCCACTTGAATTGACTCTTTTTCGCGAATTATTAAAATAGCTCATACTTTTCCAGATAAAAAAGGATATTTAGACATATTATTGAATATCCAATTACTTTTAATCTAAGAATTTGAATTTAATCATTCATTTTTTCCTCATCTCCAACTAAATATTTTAAAAAGAAATAATGTCATGTAAACCTAACTTCAAATAAAGATCTAACCATACAAAAACAAAACTACTGTTGAGACAATGAATATGCTTTTCGCAATAGAGTAAGTTTATATTAAAGCTTCGTTTATAATTTTCACAGTTTATTGGTGTTTTATACAGCGACGCGGTGATACGATTCCAATGTATGCTTTTTTCCATTTCCTACGACCCAACTTACCCAACGAGTGTAAGGGTTGACACGAGTCGAATGCCAGTTCCTTCTTCGAAACTGGAAGACCGTAAGTTCTAATCTAACGCAAAAGGGTAGGCCAGACCCCTCACGTGCACCAGATCACTGAAAAAGGTCTGGTGCATGTTAACACTCTGACTACTAAGAGTTCTCAAAATCTGAAGGCAGTTGCATACGGAGGTTTGCTTACTAATTGATCTGTGGAATGGATTCGTCCGCCCCGTTCCCCGTTTTCTCCTCACTACGGATGGTGGGAGATATGAATGGCAGCCTTTCATCTCTCCCCTAAAGGTCCCTTTAATGCCCACTCGCCCAGCTGCCTTCTCCCCCTTTTCGGAAAAGCAACCGGCCGAAATCCGCCCCACTAGTATAGAAGTTGCATGGACGGTTACGGCCGGCTTAGGAGTCAAAGTGTTAAATCTGTAGCCATGGATCAAATGTCCTCTCGCTAAAGTGGTGCGGAGGTAAGGAAAGTGGGAAGCCATCTCATGTGTCGTCCTAATCATCCAGCCACGCCTGAAAATTACGAGGTCCGTTCCAAAATATCCATCGTGTAGCTTCGAAATGCGAAAATAATCTAAAAAAATCAAATTCATTGTTAACATTCATCCAATCCATCTTTGTTTACACTGTAAAAAAAATCCCGTAAAATTTACGGTTTTAAACTGGCAGCTGGGTTGGTTGTGCAAAACCGTAAAAGTTACGAAGTAAATCCGTAGGCACAACGGTTTTTTACCATACAGGAACAAGTTTTTCCCGTAAAAGTTACGAAGTAAATCCGTAGTCACAACGGTTTTTTACCGTATGAAATCAAGTTTTCTCCGTAAAAATTAAGTCATCGAAGTAAGTGACGTCATCGACTGAGTTGAGTTGTTTTTCTCCTTCTGTTCGAGTTGAAATGTGCTGATGTGTATTATCAATTAGGAATATTAATTAATCAAGGCTTAATTATTAATTTCAATTAGTTTAATTAATATAATTCTTAATTGAACTTACTTGGACGATTTCGATGCAAGATGGTGACAAAACTTTTAACTCCTCCGAGCCGGGAATCGAAACCGCATTCATAGAGATAAAAGGCAGTCGCTCTAACCACTAGACCACCGGAGACTTCAGAAAATGAAGTAAAAATAATCTATTTGAGTTTTATAGTCACTATAGCTCTAGTGGCGCCACCTAGTGGTGTAAAAATCAACTATTGCCAGAAAACGTGTTTTAAGGTTAGCTTTCATGAGTGACAACAGGTTACTGCAACATGTGTAAACAATAGCGGAGATGGAACCCTATTAAAAACATGAAATGAATGCAATAAAATTACATTTAAGAAAAGGGAAAGTTATCGTACGGAAAGCAATACCGTATGACGAAAAATTGAATTTGAACTGACGGTTTTAAACCGTTTATGACTGGAGCGGAAAACGGTGAAAAACCGTTTTGTCAACAAAACAGCTTTAAACCGTCAAATATACGAAAAAAGTCCGTTTAAAAAACGGATATTTTTTACAGTGTATCTAGAATAGTCTTTGTCAGTTAGGTCAGTCAGCATATTTTATAAAAATTGCTTTTGGCACATTGCAGTTACTTCTGGTACTTTATATTTACTACCGTATGAATTCCGCACGATTTGATTTCTCTATTTGATCACGTTATTCGCATTTTAAAAGATGGCATACAAAAACACTTGTTTATCCAAATGTATCTTATCTTATTTTCCTTGTGTATCATCTAAATTTATATTTATATTGAATGTAATAAAAATCAAGGATCCGTTAAATTTCGAACGATATATCCAACAGTAAGCAAAAATGTCCTCTCCCAGCCACACCGAGGTTTTACAAAAGCGAACTGCAATAATACTGCACCGCTGGGGATTGAGAAATGGCACAAAAAATGTCACTAACACGGCCTCCAAGCTCGATAACATACTCCCCCTTCTCATCAAGTTAGGTAACCAACCGTGCAAATCGTGCTTCCTATGGAAGGGGGGTAAGGGGTGGGCCTCATTGTGCTCCTCCCCTCCGAAAAAAATGATATTCGCTGCAAGAATCGGGGAGAGTGAGCAGTCAGACCAATGATTCCGTCAGAGGTTATCTCGCTTCTTTTGGCAACAGAAATCGAGATTGCGCAGAAGAAGGTGAAAAAATAATAATAAAATTCAAGCTGAATTTATTTTACATCGTTCGTAAACGAAGTTTCGTTCATCAATAAAAAAGTGTAGCGAGGGAAATCTCTACCAACTTTTGTAAAATGTTTCGTTGCGCGTTGAACTTGAAATGATGCTTCAAAATATATTTCGATACACTGTAAAAAAAATCCCGTAAAATTTACGGTTTTAAACTGGCAGCTGGGTTGGTTGTGCAAAACCGTAAAAGTTAGGAAGTAAATCCGTAGTCACAACGGTTTTTTACCGTATGAAATCAAGTTTTCTCCGTAAAAATTAAGTCATCGAAGTAAGTGACGTCATCGACTGAGTTGAGTTGTTTTTCTCCTTCTGTTCGAGTTGAAATGTGCTGATGTGTATTATCAATTAGGAATATTAATTAATCAAGGCTTAATTATTAATTTCAATTAGTTTAATCAATATAATTTTTAATTGAACTTACTTGGACGATTTCGATGCAAGATAGTGATAAAACTTCTAACTCCTTCGAGCCGGGAATCGAAACAAAAGGCAGTCGTTCTAACGACTAGACCACCGGAGACGTCTTAAAATGAAGTAAAAATAATCTATTTGAGTTTTAAAGTCACTATAGCTCTAGTGGCGCCACCTAGTGGTGTAAAAATCAATTATTGCCAGAACACGTGTTTTAAGGTTAGCTTTCATGAGTGACGACAGGTTACTGCAACATGTGTAAACAATAGCGGAGATGGAACCCTATTAAAAACATGAAATGAATGCAATAAAATTTCATTTAAGAAAAGGGAAAGTTATCGTACGGAAAGCAATACCGTATGACGAAAAATAGAATTTGAACTGACGGTTTTAAACCGTTTATGGCTGGAGCGAAAAACGGTGAAAAACTGTTTTGTCAACAAAACAGCTTTAAACCGTCAAATATACGGAAAAAGTCCGGGGAAAAAACGGATATTTTTTACAGTGTAGAAGACCATCGACAAGATACAAAGTATACGCGCTGCTGTTCAAAATGAAGAGAATTCGCACATTTTAGTGAATTTATAAAAAAGTAATGGATTTTATCACGGCTTAGTTTGATATGGATTTAGTATGGTACAATGAAATTTAGTATGATACGTAGTTATACCATCAGAAATATTCTTCCCTGCACTTTTTTGTATGCAGCGGTACCTAGACATGCGCTACCCCCACTTACGGGAACTCGAAATTACGAGGTTCCTTGTATTCCCTTCCCGTTTCGAATGTTTCCCATTTTACAATATATTACAAATCCGAAATTCAGAAATGAAAACAAACAACAAAGATAAAAGAAAATTTCTTTCTCATCCTTTTTCAAAAACAATCCAGTCGAAACAATTCTAGTAACTGATAAAGTCGCTCCTCTAACGTCTAACGGATGAACTAAGCTTGATAGACACTACGTTTGGAAAGTTGATAGTAATGGTGTCCATAAGCTATTGGACTCACATAGCGAAAAGCGAAGCAGTTTACAATTGAATCCGCAGTTTGAGGAGGGAACCAGAGCCAACAAATTGAAAATCATACAACAATATGTTGCAGAAGTATAATTTGAAAAATATTTAATACAAGCGTCTAGCACATGCGCAGTAAAAGATTATTTATTACATTCATATTTCCTCTAATATTCAACGTTTTTCCTTCAAATTTTAATACAATGCTTCTGCGACATATTGTCGAGTAGTCAACAAATTTCGTATAATTTAATAAAAACTCTGCATGTCATAAGCAAAAAACATGCGGAAAAACTTGGATTTTTTTAAAGAAACCTTTATATCTTCCCGAATATTTGTGCTGTGTTTACGAAAATGCATGTAAATATTATACACATCAAACATAACCATCGATGAAAGTTATATCTTGCCTTCAGCTTTCTGTAAAACAACATGGGTCAAACTCCATTTCCGCCTTCATCCCTTTCTGGTGGCTCCCCCCCCTAATTTCCCTCGTGACCGAATCTTCACTGTAAAATGTGTATGATACTCGATTGAATGTCACACGATTCTCCAGAACTGATTTCGAGCCATAGTTTTCGTATTAATTGCAAATATCTCGCATTTTACGAAATGTTCCTTAATTTTTGCACACCAGTGTCTTTTTAATAGGTATTAATTTGCACCGATATGTTGAAAACTAAGTTCCGTATCACATTCTTTTCTTTTGAACGCAGGTTTTCGCAGCTGTCACTCGAATTATTTAAAAATCGAATGTTTTTATGTGCGAAATTCAACCCCGATTTATGCGTTTTCGACGGCCCTACCTATCGCCTTCGGTATATTACTGTACTTACACAATCGGGCGTGTTTTGTGTCGTTACGAAAATCGTCAGGTGAGTGTACAGTCCAATAAGCCGGATAATGGAGAACGAATCTTCATTCACGAATATTCCGGAAATCACGGAGCGCAGGAAATAAGAGAAACGGCACTAGCACAAATTAGCAACACAAGCAGGCAGAAAATCACTAATAATAACAGTAACAGCACTTTCAGCACCTCTCAGCATCCATAAGCACACCAACTCGCACTGAGGACAAAACTCCAAGGAGAGAGATTATTCAAACACGCTCGCATTCCAAAGAGATACTCCTCGTTGAATAGGTCGGTATCAATACCCTTTTCCCACAGGATGTGATGTCACATGAAAATTCCAGAAGAGTTCTCTACAACTTCGTTCCTAATAGAGATAAGGAGAAAATTCTAGTATTTTCGGGATCCTACATCTTGTCGCCAAGGTCGGGGTCAATGGCTTCGATTCCCCCGGAATTCCCATAAAATCTCTGTAAATGTCTCTTTCCAACAGTAGGACTAACATGGCATGAAGCGACATTTTAGTTTGGTAACAGTATGCAGGTTTGTGGTATAGCGAACGGAATTGGACCTCTTCCCGATCGATGAACGATCGCGTTCAGGTAGCCACGAACAGACAAACCAACAGTCAACCTTTTGATGGTCAGACACAGAATTCCGAAACTTTTATAGGCGTCTAGAAATCTGGTGATAAAAACCGTACGCCAAATTTCATGTACCTAGTTTGTTCCAATTTTGAGAAATCATGTTAACATGCACAGGAAGCGGTAGACAGACATCCTATAGATGGATTTCGTCTGAAAATGTAGAATTAAGAGTTTTGTTGCAAAAATAACTTACGATATCTCATTCTTGTAGCTCGATGCACTTTTTTGAGTTATCGTGTTCACAGGCATAATTTTAAAATAATTTTTCAGACTCAAGGAAGTCTAAAACGAACAAGATTCATTAAAATTTTATGGAAGAAATTGAATTTTTATTTCATTTTAGACGCTTAAAACTAGGAATTACAAAAAATTAATAGTATTCAAGAAAGATAGCTAATTTTACAACTGAATTTTTAAATTTAGTTGTCTACCTCATTATACTGCCGGGATTTTTTTAGGTGTCTCTCAATTTTTTGCCCCCCTGTCTCCTCTACTGCTGCACTTCTTATACGAAAAGGGAAATTTAATTTCTTTACTACGTATACGAGAAAGTAAAAAGTACTGGGTGTCTGAAAATTTTCTTTACTCTTTTAAAAATCATTAAGAATAAACTATAAACTAGCAAAGATATATCCTTCCGGTTGTTTTCGTTCAATAAATAAAGTGTCAAAGTTTTTTTATAAATAAATTGAACACGAGCACCTAATGACATCCGGTAATTGTCATTGTAATTTCCATTTCGATGTGGATTCAACGCGGAAAATGGTGGCGATTTATGGTATTTAAATCTGTGTCAATTTTGGACTACGTAATCCACCTTCAAAATCTTCAATTTATGAATGTCATAACAGATTTACGATGATGTGTCGATTCTTTAATGCTCGATAGAACCTGGTTGGAAATCTCTTAACAACTGGATGTGTTACGTGTGGCTAATGATGAGCACATTGAAATGTGATAAACATTGTTAAAAAACGAATACTTTCTTTGTGGATTATAAAAATTTGAAACTTTAAATCTTTGCTTTCTTTCTACATTTTTTTTAATTATGAAGATCCTATGTTAAAGTCATAGCTCAAAGTTTAGTTCAGTTATATTAACGTCCCATTTAGAAGTAACATTAGGGCTATTTTGCGACGGACCTTGCTATTTTGAACCGTGGTCAGATGACGAGGACGGGCCGCGGTGGCCTAGTGGTAAGGTCTCGGCTTTGGGGTCGGAGGGCTCCAGGTTCGAGACCCGATTCCACTGAAGATCCTCCGTGTATGGGGCCTGTTGCACGTTAAATCATACGCAGTGGTCAAACGTCCTCCCGTTGGTGTGGCGTGGAAGTTTGGAGAGGGGGTGCCAGCTCAGGTGTCGTCCTCGTCATCTGACCGAGGTTCAAAATTACGAGTTCCGTCCCAAAATAGCCCTCGTGTTGCTTCAAAACGGGACGTTAATATAACTAAACTAAACTTGAAACTAAACAGATGACGGTACCTGATCTGGCACTCCTTCTCCAACATTCAGCACCACACAAGTAGGAGGGCGTTTGATCTACTAGGCATGATTGAAGGTGCAACAGGTCCCCACAGATCTTCTGGAGCTGGGAACCTTACCGCTCCGAGACCTTACCACTAGCCCACTGTGTCCTGCACTCTGAGCAAGAGAACCTACAGTTAGATGTTGGATGACTTGTAGTTACGTTCGTCACGTGACGTCAATCGACTCCATTACAATTTTTACTCTCTCGTATACGAAGTATACAAAGATAAAGTATAGTAATCGTCAAAAAATTCGAACTCGAGAATCTCCATGTTTTAGACATCCCCGAGTCCGAAAAACACAATTTTGGAATAATGTCGGTCTGTATGTCTATGAACACGATAACTGGAAAACTATTAAAGATACAGGGATGAAATTTGTATGTGATCTTTACACATCATTTGAAGGTTTCTATCCATATTTGGACGAAATCTGTCTACGGGAAGTGTGTCTGTTCGTCTGTCTGCGTTCATGCGAACACTATAACTCAAAAACTTGAATACACAGTTTTATCATCATAAATGTAATCCGTCAAATCCGTCGAAGAGTTGATTGTCAGTCGGTCTGTATAATTCCAATAACTTCTTAACAAAATTACTTAGATAAATGAAATTTGGTATGTTGCCTTCTCACCTTAATTGTAGATTTATGTCGAAAATTTTCGGACAATCGGTTAAAAAGAAGACGTTCAAATTGCATAATTAATTTTTCTAATCCGATTCTCCATACGCATGCGTAATGGTAGCAATCTCTGTGCACGTGGAAGAATTACGTCACTTTGTCCTTGAGCTGGCAAGAGTGGAACCTAGCAGTGTGTGATAGATGCGTTTTAATCGGTACCCATATCTTTGAATTTGATTCTTTACCTAAATATTTTACAATCACCATAATCTACAATGAAAAAAACCTTCTGGTAGTCATTGGATTCTGGGTCACAGTAGGTTCGAATTTTTTTATCCACGCGGGGGGGAGGGAAAACGGCACCTTTTTGGAGAAGTAGACGAGAAAGTTTAGGGGAGAACACTCCCGCTGGTTTTAAATGCATTTCAACCTGTTTCAGCCATTCCCTTGGCCAAATGATGGTGCAGCGACATCTCTTATCTGTACGGTTGAACGTCCAGTCGGGTGCACGTGCTATCCAAATTAGCACGGGTCGTGGTAATAGTGATCGTGCTTAATCTACAATCTAATTCGGCAGGCCAACGGTGGAGTTACTCCCCTCCAAACGATTCTTCGCCGTTGTCGAGACGTCCTTCACAATTATCGCTTCCGTCCGTGCTGTTGCGCTCCATGTTAAGGAGGATGGGGTCTTAATTGGTGACATTGTTCTTATGAATTGCCCGCCATTTTCTCGGAGGTGTGCAATACCCAACTGAGAGGTTTATTGAAGGAGTTCAGGCTGAACTGTGTTTTGCGGTGCTTCCTATAGTGCTCAAATGGAGTGTTAAAAGTTAGACTTGTTTCAGAACTTCATTTCTGTAGAAAATTTTTCGGTATTATTGTTTTTATAGTGTCATTTAATGAAGCTTTGTTTCTAGGTCTCAAAATTTGTCTGTCTGAATTTAGGCTATAATATCAAATAAATCCTCGAAGATCACAAAAGGCGATGTCATGATGGGAACACCCAACTTAACCCTTCAACCGGCTGAAACGTAGAAAGTCGCTCTCTGATGACTGTTCTAAAACCGGCTCCGTCGCAGAAAGTCGTTCTTCGATTATTACTTTTAAACCGGCTCCGGCGTAGAAAGTTGCTCTCTGTTTATTACCCGAAAACCGGCTCCGAAACGTTTGCGTTCACCATTTAGCTACAGAGAGGCCGTTTTCAAAGCATTCAGCTGAAATATTTTTGCCGTTCAAAGGGTTAATCAGAATTTTCAGGTTATTGAAAAAAATAATATACAGCGAGATTCCAAAGTACTGGGCTGTTTTACCCTCTGATTCCTTGGGCCATTGAAATAAAGGTTCCTCAAAATACGGGAACGACCGAGCTCCTCTATCAAAGACAAGGGAAATTCACTTTTCCCCTCAAAACCCCCAATGACAGCTGGCATTGTCCGAATTGTAAGAAAACTCCCCTCTTCCCCAAACACATCTGGGAGAGCCACTATAAAGAAGAAAGCACGCGCAGCGGGTGTGAAATCAATCGCAATTAACGAAAGGGGTGGAAATTTCAGAGTGACATTCGGACGTTTCGGACGGCTATCGTCTTTTGTTTGAAGGGACGGTCCCGTATCGATAGAGTTAAATATCGATGATTCACAAACGCACGAAAACAGAAAGATGACTTTTGCACAGGAGAGATGGCAACTAAACTGAATATTTTTTGGGAATGCCCAACTTAATCAGAATTTTCAGGTTTTTGAAAAAATAATACACAGGGAGATTCCAAAGTCCTGAACTGTTTAAATATCCATGATTCACAAACGCACAAAAATAAAAAGATCACTTCTGCACAGGAGAGATGGCAACCAAACTGAATAGCTTTTTTGTCTTGATGTCAGAATTTATTGAAGCGTGGTTTTACTACTTGAACCACCAGTTGTTTCTGTATTGTGAGTGTCTATGATAAATGTCATAATGAGTGTCTATGGCAGTGGTTCTCAAACGGTGGTGGACATCTCTATGTTTTCTCACCTCAAAATAATACTTGTTGAAGCTTGGTTTTTCTATTTGAATCACCAGATAGTTCTGCATTGAGAGCGTCTATGATAAGTGTCATAATAAAAGTCTATAGGAGTGGCTCTCAAACTATGGTGGGTATCTTGATGTTTTCTCACCTCAAAATAACACTTGTTGAAGCTTGGTTTTACTATTTGAATCATCAGATGGTTCTGCATTGTGAGTGTCTATGATAAGTGTCATAATGAGTGTCTATGGCATTGGTTCTCCAACGGTGGAGGGTATTGTAACGAATTATTTTCAGTCTCCAGTCTTATATTTAAAATACTGAACTGATTACGGCATTACCATGTTTCTGATGCACTGTTTTTCGAGGCGCAGATTGTGTTCGTAACGTGAACAATTGTAAATTATTTAGATTTCAAGCTTGAAAAACCAGTTCTTCAAATTTTCAGGACGACTCAACAACTTCTTTTGTAAATAGCCAAATAAATTATATTTTCGAGGACACAACGTCTATTCCTCTAGTCTGATGTTACAGTGTCTTGATTCTTTCTATTCTCAAAATTTGTCTTTTCATACTCACTTTTAGACTATAATACTAAAGAAATCCTTAAAAGCGATGCTTTGCAAAGGATAAGACCTCGTTTTATAAATGTTTAATGTTTCATCCTCGGTCGAACCTGATGATATGAGAGAACATGAGCAAAATAAACGAGAAAATGATTCTAGCTGAAAGTCTGGTTCCTTGTCTGACAACTACGTTCATGGGTCGAGAACGAAACATCGAACATTTGTAAGCCGTTACTCTGACCAGTGCCTTATTCTTTGTAGAAAGATATAAATACAAATTAGGGGAAGTTCTAAACTGTGATAGAGGTAAAAATACAATAATATTAACAAAAAAGTAATGAAAAAGAACGAGGAGGAAGAAGAATCTGATGGATGATTTCATCACAAGCCTCCATCCATGCAGATTCAAAATTAGAATAGGTTTTCTGTCGAGGGAAAACGACTTTCAGATCGAAATTAAATTTTTCTCTGAAGCCTGAACCTATTCCGGCAAAAAATTGGAAACCAAAGTAAGGAAGAAAACATTTATCCACGAAGAAGAAATTCTAAACAATCTTCTAAACATAGTCTGAAAAGAGGGCTTAAAAATATCTTACCTCTCTTTGTTGTGGAATGAAAACGACGCTCAAAAGTAAACTTTGTTTATAGGTGTGCGCACCTATCTCCATCTAGTGAGGGATATACTAACTAAAATCCTAAGAATTTGTTTTTTTTTATAGTTTTTATTTTGTTTTTTAGTATTTAAAAAAATTTTAATTGTTTTAAAGAATTTTATAATTTTATTTTCATTTTTTTATTTTTATAATTCAAAGAAATTTGCAGGGGAGCCTTTACTAAAATGTCTTAGATATTTTTTCCATCCTTATTCTTTGTAGCGGTATCTATCCGACGATGGCTGCTGAATCTGGTAGTTTAAGTTGTAATCTACGCCACCCATAGATTTTGGTATCGTGACAAAATATCAGATTCTATTTTCATCCTTTCTGTAGAAAAGGCGTCTTTCTGTGTTGAACTGTTTGCGAAGTAATTGACTTTTTAAGATGCCCTTAATTTCTTAATCATTAACCGCATTTTTAAGCGGCTATTATTAATAATAACCGGATTTTTATTCGGTTATTATTAATAAAGTCCGGTTATTATTAATAATGACCGCGGTTAGTATTAGCAATAACCGATTAATCACACTGATTGTAACATATATACTATGATAATATAATAGCATGCAGTGGAATTTGGTAAATTTCAAAGTTGACAGGACTAACAAAAATTAGATTTATCCAAAAATTAAAATGAAGAAAAACTGAGTGTAAAAATTAGTACAGGGAGGAGAAAGAAAATCACAATTTTTGAACTAAAAACAGCAATAGAGATTTATTTTTAGTGCTTCCAGTTTAATAAATAATACATAATAAATATAAAAGCAGTAAGTAATTTTTATAAATAATTTCCTAATAATTATAATAAAAAGTTAATAATTGAATTGAAAAACAAAATACAACATTTTGAATTCAACACTTGCACAATAAAACATAAAAAATAACAGGGGGTTCAAACCTTTTAAAAAAAGTGAGAGATTTTTAAGGTATCCGACTGTGTTCGGAGACATTTTTTTGAAAAATAATTTATATATATTTTTTAATATTATTTTTCAACTGCATGTGTTTTAAAACTATGAAAATATTGTAAAATTAGGCTTTCAAAATAATATTTTTTTTAAAAACTGAGAAATTTGAAGAAAAATGACTAAAATATTTGCCTTACGCTAACAGCCATAGACAAAATCATATTCTAAATATACATAAATCCTTGTAGGAATACATTTTTATGACAGTTATCCGTGTTATACTCTAAAACATTTCTTGTACTTCAAAATAGTTTTGAGATATAGCTGAACATAGTTACTAAACTGCTAATTTTTCATAAAAAATGCTTTTCGTTCATATTTAAGCACTCAAAAATAATACTTGATTTTAAAATTGACCTTAGTTTTTAGAGGAAAACATCAAGCATATTACAGAAAACAATCTCAGAAAATTTCATATCAATACTTGAATAACCTTTTGAGGAATCATTGTTACGGTCGACAGTTTTCCTCAAAAATATCAGTTCTCAGGAAACACATTTAAAGTTTTCACGCAACATAAAATAATGCTTACAGTTCGGTAATAAAACAGCTGTAACTCCATTTGTAATTCACGTAGAGTAAAAAGTGAGAGTTTTAGAAAGCTGATTAAACAGGCTACAAAATTAAGTCATAAAATTTGTTTTGATAATTTCATCAAAAACGACGATTTTAAACCAGTCGGATACCTTAATGCTGTTTTGACAAAATACATTGCCATATGAAATACAACAGACACAGTGGAGAAAAGATACGGTTGGGTTTAATTAACAAATCAAAAACAAATATTTTTTTCAACTTTCAGTTTCAATTCCGAGTGGTAATAGGAAATTCGAGAGACCTGAGAAAATTGCGATTTAAAGCTGAATTCGAAATAAAAACGTTCGAATTATCCAAGCTCCACTATATAATAATACCAAACAACCCTTTTTTTCATCCAAAATTTTACTTTATTGATATATAAATAACATAAAAGGAATGCTGATAGAAATAATTTAATATTCAACATTCATTTTGAGAGAGAAAAATTCAAGCAACAACTTGGACAGAGAAGATGCTTTTGAAACTGCTGTAGAATGCTAGGAACCCAATACCAAAATGTTGAGAACCATTTTGTCTTGAACAAGCACATCATCTTAAAAATATTATAAAGAAAGAAAAATCAAGTTTATCCCTCACGTTTTTTCTAACCTCCCTCTCCATGTTTCCTGGAAATAAACTTCCCTTATCATCTGAGATATCTTGCTCGAGCAACAGCGGTTGGAAGTTTTCCATTAAAGGAAGTTTGAAGAACAAATCAGATTCTTCATCCAGAGAAAAGCTGTCGGTGTCTATCCCCTCGAATAAATCAAGACAAAATGATTCCATTCCTTTTGTTTGGACCATTAAACCGTCTCTTAAATCGCTTTGTTTACGATTAAGCGAACATTCCTTCTTCCGAATGCAGTCCATAAGAGACCCTTAAAATCACGAACCTTTTTCCATCTTCAATTCCAATATTTCGGATGGCAGCATTTCGATAAAAGAAATGAAAAAAATATTATAAAACGAAGAAGAGTGGGTTGTTTCGAAGGAGCAAAGTGAGTTGGAATTTTGTTTATAAAAATATTTCAGAAATACAACAGTAAACTGCAATTTCAGAAAGAGTTTGATAAACTTTTACTCTACAAAACGCAAAGCATAAACTAATTAATAATAGTATATTCTCGTATTATATACTGGCCATTTCAGTATAGAGTATGAAAGTTTCAGGAAAGAGGGCATTACCAAAGACGAATCGGAATCATATTGTTACAAACATGGAAAATCGTTTCCCAGCAATGCGAGTCTTATGGTTGGGAAGAGAGTTTTGCAAGGTTAAGCATGGCCTCAGCGACAGTTATGGCACCCTGACCTTGGCGACAAACTTGGCGACCATTTTGGCGATTTGGCGACAAATTTGGCGACCTTGGCGACAAATAGATGATTCCCGAAAATGCAACCCTTTTCTCGATATTTCTACTAGGAAAGGGAATACACGAGAAAACACCATGTGACGTCACGGCCTGTCGGAGAGAATACTTAAGGACGGCACTTAGATCAGAGGAGCGTCTTTATCGACTGAGATCGCCTTGGAGCACGAATGCCTTTGGAGTTCTACCCGCAGTGCGAGCTGGTGAGTTGAGCGCTATTGAAGGTGCAGTTATTGTCTACTAGTTATTAGTTATTTGCTGACTGTTTGTGTTGTTAGATAACAAAGTGCTGAACTGTTATTACCTGCGAATTGTTGTCTGTTTACAGTGGTAATTTGTGCAAGAACTATTGTTTCCTGTACCTGTGCAACGTGTTTTCCTGCATTATTTTTAAATAAACCTTCATTCTCCATTATCCTGCGTGTTCTACTGTTTACACCATACACCTACAGTAAGACATTTCGCAACAATATTATAGATATGCAGCGATGGAAACGCAACTGTCACGCAGTAGATAGCGCTGCGCGGTTGCAGAGCTGCACACGTATTTACTGTAAATATTGGCCTGACATTATCCAGTCCAGCATAATAAACGAATACCTAACGACTTTTCTCGTGAAATGGATGAAATCATCCAATATTTTCTGAAGAATGTTTTCCCAGAAAGTTTGATTTAACAAGAATTTGAACGAAAGGTCCATCAACAACAGGGAATCAGTAGTTCCAACAACAACAACAACAGAAAAGCAATGATGTCAATAAAAACAGCAGAGTAAGTGTTCCAATAATAACAACAAAACAGTGACTACAACAAAATAAGCAGGAGATCTATGGTTCCGACAGCAACAGGAGAGTAGTCATTCCAAAAACAACAGGAGAATAATGTTTCCAATAAAAATAGGGAGACAGCCGTTTCAACGAAAAAAAAAGACAGCGAGTAACCGTTTCAACAACAACAGGAGAGACAACAACAGAAACAGATGAAAAATAGTTTCAATAAGAACAAGGGGCCATGGTGGCCTGGTGGTACGGTGTCGGCCTCGGGGCCGGAGGGCTCCAACCTCCAAACCCGATTCCACCAAAGAACCGCCGTGTAAGCGGGTCTGGTGCTCGTTAAATCAGTCGGGGCCAAATATCCTCCCGCTGGTGTGGTGCGGAAGTGTGGAGAGGGAGGTGCCCGATGAGGTGTCGTCTTCGTTATCTGGTCACAGTTCAACATAGCCCTCGTGTTGCTGCAAAATGGGACGTAAATTTAACTTAACTAACTAAATCCAATAAGAAACAGGAGAGTAGTCGTGCCAACAACTATAAGAAAGCGATGGTTCCAGCTTGATCAGCACCTTCGTCCAACCATCCATGAAGTTTATGGACACTTAAGGTTATATCTGAACAGCTGATGATAGGACTTGAATATCGTATACATTGACTGGAGTGATCGCTGTTGGCCTTTCTTGTCTTGATCTGAAGGTTTTATTTTAAGAAACCCCTTTTTATAATGCTGTGGATCATGTGTAACACATATTAGTATTGATGACGTGTGTTAAAGCATCAGCAGCGCATGGCAACATAAAACATGCGTTGCAGTTTGTGGGAGCAACTATCAGCATTTTCTTTTATACCACATTTCGGAAATTCATCCATTGTTATTAATAACTCCCATTTTGTTGGTTTACGTGCTGCTGTTTCTTGTGCTCGCTGGAGGGCTTTCCGATCCTGATTGCTGTATGATTCCAATTCGTCTTAGAGTAGTAGCCTGCAGAAGTTTGTATACGCTGTACTGAAACACCCGAAGCAGCTCACAAAATGCTGAATATTTATATTTTCATCCAACTTATTAAAAAGGCTACGGAGAGCAAGAATCATGGCTTTCCGAAAGACCTGATTCAACCTAAGACTCCCCAAAAATAGCTCCAGTGCTGCTTCGAAACGGACGTTAATACAACGAAGCGAACCTTCATTAACGTAAAGCTGATTCATGCTAAATCTATTGTGGTCTAGATGTTCTCATGATAGTGTGGCATGGCAACTAGGAGAATGCGGTTCCGGTTTAGATGTTATCCTCGTCAACTATCCACAATCCAACATTACAAGGTTCATATCGATATAACCCTCGTGTAGCTTCAAAATAAGACCTTAACGTAACCAATCACAACTTGTTTAAACTTCATGGAACTTTGTGAAATTTCCATGGATTCTTAGAAATTAAAAAACAAACAAACAGATAAGCGATAAAGCATTTTATTCAGAAAAAATAGTATTGTATTTCTTGCTTGAAATGCTGTTTCAAAATTGAAATCATTTCAAAATTCAATCTGATGATTGATTAGCTGTCAGCACGAATTTAATTCAGTCTGAACAAAAGATTTGCAAGGAAAGAAGGAGACGAGTTTCCTTTACTAACTTTTGAAAAAAATGATTGAGTCTGAGAAAACTTAAGAGTTAGAAAGGTAATTTTGGACAAGAGATGCAGCCAATGCATGGTCATGTGATACGCATCAGATGCACCATTTCAATTTATTTAGGAATTCACTGTCCATGCTGTATGAAGAAAATGAACGTTGCATGGGGTAAGGCAATCTGCAGTTATATTATGTGCTCAGTTGTTTTTATCGTTTGTCTGTAATTTTATTGCCCTCAAAAATCAGTCAATTAGTTATTAAGGACTTAAAACATTTTGCACGAATTTAACTCTAAAAAGTTGAATAATTTGCCTGAAAGTAATTTCTTTTGAACTAATTTCTAATTCAGCCCGAAAAATTCCATTAACATTTTCTCATCTTATTAAAATAATTGATTTTGAATATTGAAATTGAATTTGAATTATTAAAATAATTAATTGAACCAAAGCAATCCATGGCAGAGATCGTATTCTATAATAATACATTTGTTATTTAAAATATTGTTTTTATTTTATTTTAACGACATATAATAAATCACATTTGTCAGGAACCTTTTCTAACGCAAATCAATCTTTCATAACTATATGAATTGAAAATTGAAAATATTTCTATTTAAATTTAAATGCAATTAGATAGTAATGGAAAACGCATAAAATCTTTAAAAATGAAAATTAGACATAAAATGCATTTGGTTCAATACTCAAGAGAATTATTTCACAAATATTATGCATATAATATTATGAAAATAATTAACAGATCACTAGGAAAATACATAAAAGCTATTAAGAACTAAAAATGCGAATTATTCTAAATTTAATATAGTCGAAGCTTTTCGTAGACAACAAATTAAAAATTTTCCCTGGTTAACAAACAAATAATGCATAAAGTATTTTTTTATTTGACATTTTTTTATTATTATTTTAGAATTTTTCAAACGCGTCTCTTAAGAATAAAGCGAAAGCAAATTTCAGAGTATTATTATTAAGTTATTTGCCCATGTGTTTTTATTCACATTCGATTTTTTGCTCCATTTTCTTTTAATTTTTTTTATAAGTGTTCGAATTTTACTAAGAAGTAGTTGGAAAAGTCATAGATTAAATTACCTTAATGGCAACTAATTTCAGTTCATAACTTTTCATCTATTCCTCGATTCAGTTTTTTGTTATACGTGGGAGTTATTTTTATACCTTACTTAATTTTATTTAAATAAAAAAATATTCACGTAAAATAAATTTATGATCTGATAAAACTTCCTTTTCGCATGTATTTTCACAGGTTCTTGTTAATTTTTATTCCATCTATTTCTCTGGCTTTCATGCACTTTTGTTTAACTCGAACTATTTTATATTTGAAAAGATAGAATTTTGAAAAAGATTTTACATTCACTTCATGATGTGCTAGGATTTTGAAATTTTGTACACTTATGTTTGCTCAATAACATTACAGTATTTTAATATTTTCATAGCTTAATTATCAGTTTATTGATTAATTTAATTAAATTTTGATTACATATGTGAGATGCCATCTGGTAGTGAATTTCAGAATTAATTGACTTCAAGATTCCATAATAGTCATAATGGTGAATTAAGAATTAAAAACTGAAAAGCAGAGAATAATTAAATTTAAAAAGAATCAATTCATTATCACACTATAAAAGTGTGTTTCAAAAAACCGCTTTTCTTAAATTTATTATTAATTGTTATATATTAAGAATAAGGTGAATTCTATTAAAGTTTCCTCTAATATTTAATTAAATTTATTGAATTTTCTAAAAAAAATATTTGACGGGAGGCGCTGCCTCTGCGAAACGGCCACTGGGATTGAGAGGCGTAGACTTACTTACCTTACTCAACTGTGACTTTCTGTGACTAAAGTAGCTCTATGTGACTTTGACCTATGATCTTTCTCTATGACCTTTCTCTGTTAAATGAAACTAAAACCAACTCAACTCAATTAAATCGATGAAAAGGAGAGATCAATTAAATCAACAATTGTTAATAATAATTAATTAAGGACGGTTAATTAATCGATTACTCAACTGCGACTTTCTGTGACTAAAGTAGGTCTATGTGACTTTGACCAATTACCTATGCTCTATGACCTTTCTCTGTTAAATGAATTAATCTGAATGAATTAATTTTTAATCTGTTAAAATCCAGTTAATACACCGTTCACAACTTTGTAACTCTACTGTGACTAAACCATAATTACAAATTCTAAAATTATTTCGGCAATTTTCAAAGTCTATCTTTCTCTGTTAAATGAAACTAAAAGCAACTCTATATGTTATTTGGTTGCGGAACTATAAGCGTTTAAAAATACCACGAAAAGCGTCATGATTTTTTCCTTTCCCGACACACCATTAGACCGCTATGGAGAGACGTAAGTCTACGTCAAAATTAAATATATTTTATGCAATTTAAACTAAGTTAGAAATTTTATGCAGCATTGCAGCTCGTATATGCAAACTTGAAGAACAATTTAAACGATTTTTATTTAAAAAGTGTTCAGCCTTTTCTAAGAATGGCTAAAATATGTTTCTAAAACTTTTTCTAAAATTTAGGTTGACAGTTTTGAAACAGATTTAGACAATTTCCACTTAAAATGTATTGAAACTTATTTTCAGAAGGGCTTCAACTATTTTTTAAATAGATTTTGCTTAGGTACTAAGCAAATGAATATTATTGATTGTCATCGACAAAAATACTTGTCGACAAAACCAGTCAAATACCCTTTTTCATTGATGTTTTGTCACAGCTGCATTTTACTTTGCAATTTCAATGTTTTTGAGGAATTTATTATTATACTAAAAAACAAAAATATTTTTAATGTAATTATTTTCGACGTTTTAGTCTTTAATTTAAAATTCATTATCATGACTATTATAGAATCATGATGACAATATTTTCGAATTCCCTCCAAGGTGGAGCCACTAGTATGGAATCAAAATTTAGTTAAATTAATCAAAGAACTGATAATTACAGTTGACTATTAGAGTTGTGGAACTGCTATTAAGAAGAGAATAATTCATGAATATTGAAGAATTTCGATCAGATGTCTAGATGTATAAAAATTTATCCTTAAAATGTTTACCCATAGCTTTTTGAGAGGGATCACAATAAAGATTCATATGAATTTTCGTTTAATAAGAATAAATAATATTTCATAGCCTGCACAATATCTAGCTTATCAGCACTGAAACATTTCGTCATAATTTAATGCATAAAATTAGCACTAAATGACAGATTTATTCTAAAATAAAATATGTAAAAGAAAATGGGTTTGGATTTATCACTAAGTCAGAAATTCCGCAATTCAGAGAATAAAAAATATCCAGAACACTCTTTCTCTTATTGTTTTTTCTTCCTCTTCCTTTTTTGCATTTTATTAGTGTTTTTATTGCATTTATCTTATCTGTTCAATCAAAGATAAATTCTTTATAGTGCTGTTTAGAATATAAATGTAAAGAAGAAAGGTTCATTGTTTCCTTATTTACAGATATCCTAGCAGGAAAACTTGTTTTACGGTGATGCAGAGTTCATATTCGACGGTTTCATGATATTTATTTATTTTTTCGATTTTGGTACAAAAGAAAT
>BGPR01015994.1:0-21038 GCA_013235015.1 Araneus ventricosus
AAATTGTTGAAAACCACTAACGAAAAAATGTAATGTTTGTGAGCTGCTCACAAACATTACTGATTACGAAAAATCTGAAAATTGAGATATGCCTTTTATGCTTAGGAGGGCAATACAAAACCAATATCAAAATGCTCAGAACATATTACAGTTTTGGCATGGTAATTTAGAAGCATTCTGTGAGACTACCCTGAATTATTCATATATAATAAATTTTAAAACGTATCTGGTCCTGCAGATGGATAAGGAATCACCCTTGATCATAAATGATACAGAATACCATCCCTTACCTCCGCACCCGTAACCATTTTGGTCACTGAATGGTTTAATAGCCAACACACAGGAATTTCATTTAAGACAAAATAAAAATTATACTATATACAGCACCAGAAATTTACATTATTAAACAATTTTGTTTTAGTGTTCTTTTCTCTGTAGTTGAATACGAAGCGCTCGATTTTGGAAGCATGAAATGGTCTCTCACTGAAGATACAATCTCCAACATATTTCACACAAGTTTTGGAAGGAGGCTTTAGATGGGGGTTTTTTTGGGGGGATGTTTGGTCATTTGGAACTCATTGGAAGGTTGAAGGCTAAGGAAGGTCGGAAGAGATCTCTGTTTTCTCTGATGAATTTCACTATCTGAACTTGGGTGAAAATATGTGTAGCCCTCAAATTTCAAAATTATTATGTTCAGAATTATTAGATTGCTACTTCGGCATTCTGAGGAGGTATAAAGAAAAAAATTTTGATTTCACGAAGCTGTACAATGAAATTATTATGTTCTGTTGCAAAGAAGATAAAGCAGACAATAATCATAGGTTGCTTTCAACCTATATATTTCACTGCAGCTAAAAGAAAACTTGGCTGGTAAAAGTTTGACAGACAAATAATAAAGATGCAAGTTAATGAATATCTTAAAATACAAATTTTGGTTGTTCCTTAAGTAGAAAGCACATCCCTAAGCATGAACTGATCACTGTTTCTAAATAGATAATCATCTAGTGTTATATAAATTCTTATGTGTTTCCATATAATTTGTTTTCCACACTATTTGCTAGAAATAATGTAAGTAAGACGGGTAATAATTGAAATTAAAAGTTTGATAGTAAAATATAACTTATTACTAAATTATCACTTTAAGTATTAATCATCAACTTAAGAAATAAATTTTGCATAAATTCTTCATTTTTAAAAAAACAAAGCAACTACTCCACACATTCAAAACCATACAGAAAAAATATACAAAGCAAAGTTTAATACTTATTTCAAATGAGTCAATGCAGCTTTATCAGTAAAGTATGCATATGAAGGAATTTAACAGCTAATAATAATCCACTGTTACTAAATGCTTGAGAAAAAATAATGCAAAAAGTAACCATGTTTAAGAAAGTAAAATGAAGATTTGTTCAGTAAATATTTATTCAAATTCTTTATAAATCTTTATTAAAAATAATTAAAGCAAAAATTCAAAGAATATAAATACAAAAATTTCATCTTATCGCATTCCAACAATGTATACAATTTTCGATCACAAGTAGGAAACAAAAGTAGACAACTCAAGCTTTAACGCCAACATAAGTGGTTTCTTTGCCAGATTTCTTCAAGGTTTCTAGAATAGTACCAGCAGATAATGAAGAAGTAACAAACACCTTTTTGTTCGGTAAATCAATGGAGAAGTCATCAACACCTGATCCTACAAAATAAAACGAAAATGACATAAAATCAATAGATGTTATCATACTAACTTAAAAACAGTAATACATTATTTTCTCAGAAAATGTTATATTTTTTTAAAGAAATAATAAATGAAGATACTTTTTAAACAACATAAATAATTTTAACATGTTGCCACATATGATGGCTATAGTCATCAAATTTTTCAACTGAAAAGTATGCACAAAAACTAAGTGTGCAGCAACACGTTAAAAGCACACTTTTATTAGCGTGCTGAAAAATACAATTTTTTTTACTTCAATTATTTTCCACTTTTTGAATACATTATTATAAATATTACGGAATCTTTAAATCACTTTTTTTCCTCAAAGTTACTTCCATGTGGTGTTAAATTAATTTATCTGAAAATATTAAAATAGTGTATTATCATCAAACAGACACAAATGTACAAAATTTGAGAATTTTAATATATCAGGAAGTGAGTGAAAAATTGATTAAAGCTGGGCATTCACAAGAAAGAAAGGCTGAGCCTTTTGTCCCAACAACTGGTTTGTATTCCACTCATTTTAGTCAAAAAATTAGGCAAATTATTTACGAATGTTCCAAAGTTTGTTTTGAGACAAGATTCAAAGTTGCAGAATTCCACCCACACTTTACTCCTTCTCCCCACACGGGGGATTTCGAGTTTCATTTCTAGCCTCGACGCGAGGTCCCAATGTAGGCAAATCCTTTGTTCTCCCACTACCCTTGCATCGAAGTCCCAAACTGGAATTGGGGAATGGAGTTTTGGATTTTGAATTCCTTGGAATCCCACCACTTTCAATCCATATGCTCCAAATTTCATTGGTTTCTCACACTGACAAAAAGTTTTTCCTTCCCGTGTTCCGAAAATTCCAGATTGGAACAGTGGTGAATGCCCCACTTAAGAAATTCCATCTTTACAAATGCGAATCAAGTGAAGTTACATAAAAGAATGTGAGAAATACATTTTTAATTCACTTTCTATAGAGATCAAAGGAACAGAAGTATAAGCAAACAATGAAGTTTACTCCAAGAAAACTAACATAACTGAAAGAAACGTCATTCGGGAACAGTGATGTGACGGGCAATTTCTTTTACGCAACAGGCTCCCTTATTCTACTTCCAACAGCACAATGGCTTGCATAAATCTGTAATTTTTCAGCAGGTTCAACCTCCCCATAATGAACAGCATTATTATGATTTTATTGTTGCCCTATATAGTTATAATAAAGTGTTTTTTAAATATAATATTTTTTTGGGGGGGGGTTGTAAAAAAATGTAGTGGTTTATTATTATTATGATGATTATCACTTCTATGTATCTCATTATTCTACTTCCAACAGCATAATGGCTTGCATAAATCTATAATTTTTCAAGCAAGTTCAACCTCCCATAATGAACAATATTATTACAATTTTATTGTTTCCCTATATAGTTATAATAAAGTGTTTTTAAATATAATAATTTTTTTCGGTTTTTAAAAAAAAATGTAGTGCTTTATTATTATTATGATTATCATTTCTATGTATCTATTATATTTACAATTTTAAAATATTAAAATAGGAAGTTACAGATTTAATTAATCAGGGATGAGATTGGCAAAAAAGCAAAAAGACTGAAATCATACGCGAGCAAAACATTTGTACCATAATTTATACGTGAAAGATGTTTTAAGAAGTAAAACATCAGAACACGCAATATGATGATGATGATGATGTAATATCATATGCAATATGATATTACACTATAATATCATATGCAATATGATATTACACTATAATAATTAATAACTTAATTATTTATAATTCAGTATGTATAAATAAGAAAAAGAATATTAAATTATTATTAAATCATTTACATTAAAAGTTAACAAACAAGTTTAACACATCATCAGGTGCATCAGAAAATACAAAATTAGACATTAAAACATATTTACCACCTGTACATCACCGAGACTCAACATACACCCAACAGAAGTCCGAGAAGAATTATATTTTGATAAAAGTTAGCTCAAAAAATAAAATAAAAATAAGGACAAATAATTTCTTTTGCTTCATGCAATTGCGTAAATTATAATAATGTATCATATACTGATTTTTGTTTTATTTCTTTAATTTTTATAAATTTTTGCAAAAGTAACAGCACAATGATTTTGCACCTTAAAGCAAGAGGGGTCGAGATATTGTACAGTTACAATGACAGATTCATTTAGCATTATTGCTATTTGAAACCCTTTGAAACATTTCCTTAATTATTAAATAAATGGTTTTCTTTCGTTAATTTTTTATATTTGTATGGCTTTTGTTGGTAACAGATCTCCATTAACACGCTTCACCCCTTGTTTCGGAGGGCTCCTATCTTTGACAGAATTTTCTTCAATAAAGGATGTGTTTGCATCCTCTGCAAGTTTATTTTCAGTAGAGGCTAAAGTTTTTGCACAGTTTTCATTAGTATCTCTCTGTTTAATTACTGGCATAGTTGTCGGGACTACACTATCTCTACAATGCCTAGGTAAATCATGTTTTATTTTTTTATTTATGTCTTATTCTCTGCTTTTTTGTTGCATTTGCACACAGCTTTTTAGCTGCCTCTTTTGACAGGAGTTTCTTTTTTTTATGTAGTTTATTTGTTGGTTAACTTTCAGTCTACGGTGCCCACTTACTTCGTTCCTCTTAGGATCGCCAACTCTCTGCCGCCAAGAGGATATTTGTTTTGGTTGCGCAATGATGATTTTAACGAGTGAGATGTGCGCATGCGCCGAAATTGATATGTTGATCGGTGTTTTGCGCATGGCGCGATATTACGATTCGTTTTGATTGGTTTGTTCCGTTTGATTTGATTGGTCGATTCAATCGAATTTGTTTTGTCGGTTTGATTTTCGTCTGATTTTTCATTTCGTTACGTGCGCTTCGTACAGCTATTGTTGATTGTGGCATTGGTCCCTTTCGAAGTATGTGGATCAGGGATTGATAGCAAGCGGATACCAGTGTCCTAAGTATAAACAGCAATTAACATAGGTATGTGAAGTTTTAACTACACTTTTCTCGTTTTTGAACATTTTCAGTCACTTTTAGGTTCAGAATTGTGTATGCTATTCTGTGCTTCCACTTCTCAATAAATAAGCGAAGCTACTATTGTCCCGCTTTGCAGAAAGCGAAGCCGCTGATGTTTTTTAAGTTAAAAAAATTGCCCGGTACGCGTTTGAAATGCCGAAGGCATTGCGTGCTCAATCACACCTTTTCAAGTGAAGCATGCGCAGTGCAGCAATGAAAAGCGCACTGCGCATCCCAAACAGTGTTTGGCGCCAGCAAATCAAATTGCGCCAAGAAAAATTGGCGAGAAGCAAGTGGGCACCGTAGACTGAAAGTTTACCTATTTGTTTTTGTTCCATTTTTTTTTATTATTATTTCTTCATCTTGGTACATCCTACAAGATGACCTTAAGTTTCCAACTAATTTTTTTTTCCAACATGTTCATGCAAAAAAAAAAATATCTTTTTTTTGCAATATGCCACAGAGGTTTTGTTTTCTGCAAAAAGGTGGTATTTAATACTTTGAATGGCACTGAATGTTGGAATGTTCATCCTTGTAGAGCTTGCCGATATAATGTTGATGCGTCAGTAGAAGATGAATCAGCTAGTTTTCTAGCCGGTGGAGTTAAGCCGCACGGTCGAGCATATTTTCCCAGAATTTTCTTTCGAAAACGGAAGATAGGAACGTTTCTTTTCGTGAAAGCGGAATTTTCGGAAAAAGCAAATTTTTGCGGTAAAAAAAAAACAAACAAAAAAAAAAAAAAAACGGAATTTTGAGAGAAAAAAGACAAAAAAGCGGAATTTCTTCAAAATACCAAAAAAGCGGAAATTCGCGAAAAAGCGGAAGAATCTCATCCCTGATTAATGAAATTATAAAAGTCAGAAAATGAGTTATTACAGAATTATTTCTTTTGAAGTGGTTTAGTTAAAGATTTGGTATAGGTACTAAAAAGAAATTTTATTCTGCAGAAGGTTTTTTTTTTTTTTTGCAGGGGTAAGGGGGAATAAAATGGCTAATGACACTTCTTAGCTAAAGCCAATATTAATGACAATACTTCATCCCAGAGATGGCAATTGAAACTGCCGTTTATGGAATTAAAAGTGCAAAAAAATCATCAAAAACAAATAGAATTTCTGGCCATTTCAACGCAAGGAATGTCAATAGAAAATACATTACCATAATGCTTACAGTGGAGCAATTCTAACAGGAAGAAATTATGAATAAATTCCTAATTTGTTTCACTTTTCAACTTGGTATGTTTTAATACATACAAGCATAAATTTTTCTAACAGTCTAGAGAAATAAATTATTACCAAAATTATATATTCAACAATTAATGCTGTTAGTAATTATCCATGATATATTTGTTTTATAAAAACATTTAAAACAAAATTTTTTAGGAAGCTTCTTAAAACAAATTATACAATCATTACTTTGGACTTTTTGTTATTTTTTCATTCTTAAAATCCTTCCTCAAACAGAACCAACAATAATGTTTTCAGATAAGAAAGCATGTTTAAAATGAATGCTTCAAGTACTTTAAAACAGCTGTAGAACAACTAACAATGGTATACAACACATAATATAAAACTGAATTAATTAATTTTATTTTAACAAATTTTGTTTAACATCTAATTAACTTCAAGTGTGAAAAAATAACTTAGATGTATATAAGTTGATCAGAAATATGTTTACTCGCAGCATCCATTCACAAAATTCATTTTGTTGATGTTATACATACAGATTTATAATGTTTCTGGAATTGTCCAATGTTCGAGAAAGAATTTTCTTATTTTTTTAGTTATGTTAAACTCTTAACCTCAGTGGTGATGTCTAAATGAATAATTCTAACAAAAATGTTAATAAAAGTTTAGCATTTATATATTTTATTTTAGTTATCATATTTAAACATAAAAGAATGTCAAGAGTCCACACAATGCTTCTTTAACCAAGATTCCAAGTCAAGAGTCCTTGGGTGGTATAGATAGTGGCTAAATTAGAATAATTTAAGTTTGCAATAAAAATTTGATTATAAATATTGTTTTTAGATAGTAAATTGCCAAAGCCAATAACAAGCGAGACTTCATGAGGAAGGAATGCGATAAACAACTTGTAGTGATGTCACAAATATATGCAGAGGTCATGATCAGTAAAAGGTGTGTCACTAGAAATTTTGAAGTTAATGCATATTTTAGCATGCAAACCAACCCTGCGGAAGTTTTCAAGCATTCAACCTTTTAGGGGGTCATCATTCCATTTAAATAATGCCTTTCGTTTGAATATATGATAAACAATGTCAAAACAATAGATGGTGTTTTGCCCTCTCCAGATATATTATTAAACAGAAAAAAACAAGCTTTTTGGAAAGAAACCAAAGAAAAAATAACACGAAACAAAAGAAAGTTATTTAGAACAGTAAAACACCTATAAAGATATAATTATATAAATCTCTTAAATAAAAATAAATAGAATACAGGTATGTAAAAGCATGTTTAGTAGATTATGATAAAAAAAAAAAAAAAACTGCATAAATACTACAGCACAGAATTTTTACTTCTCAGAATGAGTTTCAGACATTTTCATCATATTTTAATACATTTTTGAAGAATATAGTCAAATGAACATGGAAGAAAATTAAATAAATCCTATTCTGTTAAAATCTTATTCCCAGATGTACCAAAATAATAAACAAGTGAAAACACCTCAGTTTTTATGAAGAAATATTTACCTTTCAGTCTTCCCAGAAGTCTGTTAACAGCTCCAGAACAACCTTCACAGGTCATGTCTACAGTAAACTCGTGTGTCTATATTAAATAAATTTAATTAAATTTGCATTCTATCGAACAAATAATAAACATAAACATAGACTTTATTTTTCTTAAAATGACAGCTTTATGCTGAACTATGCACTTTTCTTTTAATTATTTGTTTTTTATTTCAGAAATAAATTTCTCATTTCTATTTACTTGAAACTTTTAAGTATAGGTATATAAAAATACAAAATGAAACTATTAAAGCATCAATTTAAATTGGCTGCAAGTTAATTGTAAATTTAACCTTGTAGTGTGAACATTAGGTCAATATTACTTAAACACATGGAGAGGTCTAATATTTTCAGACAGGACACAGGCTTGCAACAAAAAAAGCTGAACTTCATAAATAATGAATCGTGACGAACATAAATATCAAAAAGTAAAATAAGTATAATTAATCTAACAATAAAATAAATAAATTTATACAAAAAGTGCTTAAGATATTAAAATTATTGTAGAATTATTATAAAATATAAAATTATGATAAAATCTGATGCCGAAAAAGCAGAAATCTGCGTTTCCGCGGAAATGTGTCGTCTGTATTTTTCACGTTCCCACTGCTAGGCTAATTTGTTCATTTATAATTTGATGATTAAAAATTAATGATTCAGACATAAAAATTTGTGTTCAAGCTTTTAATGCTCACCGTAACATCAAGGAGGAAGTAGATAAGCAAAGTAAATTGAAAATTTTTATCCAATCATTACTCTTCAGTATTTACACATTTATATGAATTTAAATATTATTAAAAATTTTGTCAAAATAATGCAAAATTATTTTAAGAACAGAGAGAGAACTGAAAAAGCGTGTTTACTGAAAACTTAACTACTATACATTTTAAAGACTTCAAATTCTGTTGCATGGGATAATTAAATGGGATATGTAACTAATTTTCAATACAAGACTGAATACAAAAACACAAAATTGTACATTTTAGGATAAAAGAAGTGAGGAGAAAGAATAAAAGAAAGAATTTAAAATTTTAATATTGTGGGTTTTTTATTATTATTTTATTATACTTTTTTTTTCAATTCATAGTTATCACAGAATGTTTGTTATTCAATTTTATGTGTTAATTACATACATAGAACATTAGATTAAAATTTGCAACCGACTATAATCACTATGTTGAAACAAGTACAAAAAAAATTAAGTGCAGATGATAGATTAAGTAATTAAGCTTAAAATGCAGTTGTTTAAAATAAGAAAAGTAACGTCTCTTGCAATCGTAGCCGTTTCAATTGATAAATTTTTTAAACAACTTTTCTTCAATAAAGTGTTATTACCAAATAAAAAACTAAATGAGAAAATAAAATTAATGTATATCAGATTAAATTTAGTTGAAATGATTCACTATTAGTTTAATCAAGCAATTATTGCAATTAACAAGCAATTAACTTTAAATTAATTTTTGCACAGTTAGTTTAAAAATGAAGCCATAATTAACACTTTTTTTAAGGAATGATAAAACTGCTATATTCATTAAAGGTATTTTTTCTGATTTTTTGATATCGTTATCAGTTTCCGGAATTAAATTATATGTACATTAAACGTGTAATCAGATCATAATTATTCTTCCAAACACAGGATCTACGAACCCTTTCAGACCTGAATCAATTTTAATTGATTAAATTAATACAAATAGTAAGGCCAGTTAATAAATATTTTACGTGACGTTTTGAGATATTTCGATCAAAAAGTTATAATATAATTGATAATCTAATTAGGCTACTATCACTTTGAAAAATCGGATTAGTTTCGAATAAATATAGATTTAAAATCATTAAGGTACCACACATAAATAAAAACGGTTGGATTGCATTAAAATACAACAAATACAAATTAAGAAATTAAAGTGTTTCCAAGGGCAGCTTTTGATAATCGGGCCACTTGACAACTTGAATAGCTTAACGTTATTCAAAGATCCAATTAGGCACCAGAGATTATTTTACCACTTCTATAAAAAATTTAAATAACATGACAGTGATTCGTATAGAATAAAATATACTTTGAAATAAAAAGTAGTTAGGATGATAAAGAAGTATCAAATATACATTTAGCACCTTATATACAAAATGATACATACTTGGGACATAATTTTTAAATAAAATATTAAACTCCACAGCACTGTTAACAGATTACTTCTATTATTCAAAGGGAATAATAATCTCAGGAGGAATGGAAGCCTTTTATACAAAATCAAAAGCACATGACAATGATTCTATAAACGAAACTTAAGCGATATCGTATCCCCGCTGACAGATGGAAATCTGATAAATAACAGACACGCTGAAATCACTTCGTTTCACTATGCGTATCAGTTGAACGACCGATATTTGAACTTTGCACCAGTTTTGAAACTTTGCATCTCGTTACCACTTTTCGATCTAAACAATTTCTGGAAGTTTAGTATGAAAATTCGTATGGAAGAAAAAGAATAAATCCAAATTATATCTGAAAATGAACATATTTATTTGGGATAATAATTCTAAATAAAAAAGTCATCGAGTTGAAGAATCTATTGCAAAGATCACATTTTGCGTCGGGGGCCTTAATTTATGAACTCCTACTTTTGATTAAGTATCAAAGTTGGTTAAGTTCCTAGAACATCAGACAGCTATGGACGAGTTTTCTGTTTTGTTTACTTATATTAAAAACATTGACTTAATTTGCATGGCTTTTGGACTTCCGCTTTGAAGATTCCATTGCCGTAGCATTACACCGGAATTACGTCCCAGATAGCACGTAAGTTTGCAGCAAGTTTGATTTTGACTTGATATTGTCTTGTCATAGCAAATTTGACGCCTCAAACTTGAAGCGAACTTGTGGCAAACTCACCGTGACAACTTTTGGCGTTTAGATAGTGTGCTGGATGTATGGTTGCAATAAAATGATGATCTAAATTATATACATTTAATTTACATTATTTACACTACTTATTTACATGACGGAAGTTTATGCGAACAACATCGCATCGCGCGGATACAATCTGGAATTACCACAATGTTGCCAGATACAAAAGATACATTTTACATTTCAATAATAAATGAGTGGCTTGACGCTAGCGCCGCCACAAACTAGCGCCACTCTCTCTTGCAAAACCCATTTGCTACAATTGCAGCAAATGTGCAAAACAAGCGTGATGCAAAGATAGCACAAAGAGATAATTATCTTTGTCTCTGTTTTTAAAAAACATTCGATTTTTAATAGCATCTCCTAGACCGTCCTTCTTTTCATTAAATCAATAAATCAATGATAATTTGTAAAAAAAACCTAACTTTTTTATAAAAAAAATTTTGGAACATTTTCCATCATTTACTAAATATAGCATTCGCACTTTAAAGAAAACTATATCGCATTTTTCTGAATGTTGAAATTTTAGCATTTATGAGCAAAATTAAACCGAAAAAACAGTCAATGTTTGTTGAAAAATAAACTTATACATTTTGTCCCATTTTAAAGCAATTACTTTTGAACTCTAATTTCATAATTTATTCTACTAACAAAGCGTAGTTATTAGCGAAAATCGCTCTCTCTCTTTGACTTCAAATCATATTCGCAACTCAAAAAATTAATGAAATCAAGAAAAAAGTTTAAAATAAATCGCATACGAATCGAAGCGAACGATGTATTAGCGAAATCTATCTTCTCCTCTCAGAGTTGAACCCAAATAGCAATTTTAGTTTGCAGCAAATTCGCAGCAGACTTGCACTGCAAATCTGCAAGCTTTCTGCAAATTTGTCACGACAAGTGTGAAAGTGTGAAACAAGCTTGCAGCAAGTTAACGCAAGCCTCGAAGTCACCATAGGACGAATTTGCAGCAAGCGTGCCGCAAGCTTGCTTTGCAAACTCATTGCAAATTATAGCAAAAACAGAGTACGAACACAACCCAGGATAGAACTCGCAACCTAGCGCTCGGGAAGCGAGTGCGCTAACCATTCGGCCAGTTCAACGCTAAGAGGAAAAGATAGTTTTCGCTAATACATCGTTCGATTCGATTCGCATACGATTTATTTTAAACTATTTTCTTGATTTCGTTAATTCTTTGAGTTCCGAATATGATTTGAAGTCCAAGAGAGAGCGATTTTCGCTAATAACTACGCTTTGTTAGTAGAATAAATTATGAAATTAGAGTTCAAAAGTAATTACTTTAAAATGGGACAAAATATATAAGTTTATTTTTCAACAAACATTGACTGTTTTTCGGTTTAATTTTGTTTATAAACGCTAAAATTTCAATATTCAGAAAAAGGCGATATAGTTTTCTTTAAAGTCCGAATGTTATATTTAGTAAAAAGATGGAAAATGTTTCAAAATTTTTTTTATAAAAAAGTTAGTTTTTGTTACAAATTATCATTGATTTATTGAATTACTAAAAAGAAGGACGGTCTAGGAGATGCTATTAAAAATCCGATGTTTTTTTAAAACAGAGACAAAGATAATTCTCTCTTTGTGCTATCTTTGCATCACGCTTGTTTTGCAAATTTGCTGCAAGCTTGCAATGCAAGAGATGATGGCGCTAGTTGTCACGGTGAACTTGCCACAAGTTCGCTTCAAGTTTGAGGCGTCAAATTTGTTATGACAAGGCAATATCAAGTCAAAATCAAACTTGCTGGAAACTTACGTGTTATCTGGGAACTGGCCGAATGGTTAGAGCGCCCGCTTCCCGAGCGCTAGGTCGCGAGTTCTGTCCTGGGTTGTGTTTGTACTCTGTTTTTGCTATAATTTGCAATGAGTTTGCAATGCACATTTCGAGCTTGCTGCAAGTTCGTCCTGTGGTGACTTCGAGGCTTGCGTTAACTTGCTGCAAGCTTGTTTCACACTTGCACACTCGTCGTGACAAATTTGCAGAAAGCTTGCAGATTTGTTGTGCAAGTCTGCTGCAAACTAAAATTGCTATCTGGGTAGTGCTCACTACATTTTAATGTAAATAAACAAAACAGAAAACTAGTCCATTCTTTGTTGTTAAAGTCCTAATAAAGACTTTTCATGCAATCAGTCAATCAAGACAACTAAAAGTTAACAATCTATTTATTTTCACCAAGAAAATGAAAGGGGAATAATGGCCCTTGTTGCTTATATTCCCTAAACTCGTCGTTGATCGACGTTCTCATAATCAAGGAAGTGAAAGTACTGGACGTCGAGAAGTATCAATTTTTCAAGAAAAAAGCAGCCACTATTGTTTCAAATTTCAATATCGAACACGCAGTAGATCATACTGACCATCCAACATGGGAGACCATCTCTTACAGATGGGACACTGAGATCAAAATCCCAAGTGGCATCAAAATCTATACTTGCTATTCAGTGGTCACATTTCGAAACGGTAATGTCCTCATCCACAGCTTCAGACTCATCGACGAAGCCACAGTCTTTATAATGGAAGCGTATGCTATACCCAAGGGTGTCGAAATCACAGTATCCTTCCTCGCCCGAGCAAATCAGCTTCTTCTCTCACTTCAGGTCTGTCTTAAAAGCTCTTAAATCCGAAAATAGTCACTGATTCATGCTAAAAAAAAATAACTACCATCTTCACTGGACTAAGGCCCTCATTGGAGTCGAAGGTAATTAAATACAGACAAATCAGCCAAAAAAGTCACCGCCAAGTCTTCCATGGATGCCAACATAAAGATACCTAAATCTTGGATCACTTTCAATAAAAAATTTGCATTTTACTTTCAGTGCAATCAAGTTCTGTTCTGTGTGATCCCTTCCCTATTAGCACAAGATGCTCTTCATTATTCGTAAGATTTTCTATATGATGTTGTGCGGCATTCAGAACTCGTGGAGATATCGTAAAATATCTTGCACTAATAGGATGCAATCAAAATCGAAAGATGCCCGGGAACAGGGGTGGCGCCAGAAGGCGGACCTGGGGGTCAGGACCACAACATTTTTAGTTATCCTTGCTTCTCCGTCATCAGGGAGAAATATTTCCCCCGCGAACTTTAACACCATGGGAGTTCTAGCTGTATATACTCCACTATCAAACCAGGCAGAAAACTGTTATCCAAATTGAACCTACTCCTAATTTAAACGTATAACAGAAAACTTAAAGACAAAGCTGATTTGCTTTTAACCCCGTTTTTGTTTTTTCGACTAATCTCATTTCAGATTTATCCTTTAAGTGTAAAATTCTTTCTATTCTTGTTCGCTTCAAAGTCTTATTGCTACATTTTTGCATTTGTTTCTATGTATCTTTCAGATTCTTAATAAATGTGATTGATTAGATTGGTAGATCAGAGGGTGAGTTTCAGTGGCGTAGTTAAAAAGGAGGGAGGAGGGGTGGTCCGTCGCGGGAGGCACTTCGGAAGGGGCGGCAAAATCAAATATATAGGAAAAGAATAGAAAGAGAGAAAAAGTGGTGGTGGAAGCGCTATTTCGAAACTTATCTGCGGAGTAGGGATGGGAAAAACCTACCGGTTTAAACTGAAAACCGGTTTCTTTTTGTTTCGATTAACCGTTTTTTTCGACTATTTTTTGTCCCAGTTTAAACCGGTTATTTTTTTTAAATCCAAAAACCGGGTCGGAAGATAGGATCGATTTTAGGTTCGACTAGTCTAAAATTTACCAACTTATAAAGCTTTGAATTTCTTCATCTTAGGCTAATCAACGACAACCGCTTCCTCGAAGAGTCTGTTGGTTGGCGGATCATTGAAAGAGTCTTTATGAACAGATAAATATTGGCCAATGGATTCATTTTCTGCAAAAACAATACTAATAAAAATTTTTTGTCTGCAAATGGCGTCTGTTTTTTGTAGCCAACAAATATTTATCTTTAGTCAGAAATTCTGTGACCGTTTCAGACAGACGTCCAGATTTCTGCTCCCGATCTTTATGAGATTTCACGTCGAAGACTTTTACGAACAATGGTTCGAAAGAAAGACAATACCCCCAGCAAAGGGATAGGAAATGAGGCCCTGAAGAAAAATTGCTTCCTTAAAACTGACCTGCAACTGGAAAATACTTCAGAAGAATTCTCCGTAGACGACCCTCTTCTTGCAAGCCAGAGCCTCCTAAGCAACCCACACAACGGCATTACTATGCCAAACACTCCGAAACAAATGGAAATTGCACAGCAAAGGAGAGTTTTAAGAGTTCTAGAAAAATCTCCTAATATACCATGGCCAACAACTTCCTCAAGCATTAATAACCCGGAAAAACCCCAACAAAATAAGAAAACAAAAATACTTCACCAAGAAAATGAAAATTCCGATTCCCAAATGGACATTGACTCAAATCTTTATAAATCCAAACTAGCAGAAACAGAAGCAAATAATTGCCTCAGAATTGAAAGGATTACCGTTGAAGAAATACCTGCACTTGAAAATCATATCTCCAAGCGGCAAGACCTTATTAATAGCTACCATGAAATCAACCCACAGCATACAATCTGCACCCAACTCATGATAGATGTCAGAGATAATGAAATGAAAGTTGACGCTCTGAAAGATGAACTCCTCAGAATAGGCCCATGTAAAGAAATAAACTGCACTCTCCACAGATTTTATGAAGACAGAATAGGAACAAATCAAACTCAAGAAAAGCCTTTTACAGATGTCCCACATTACAAAACAGCATAGCCAAAGCCTCCCAGCAATGCTCATATCCCTTTCCAGACGAGCAACAGATTCCAAAATCTCATCCCTGATGAACCTGAAATCCCTGCAATTATCCTGAAAATCGCAGAAAACTACAATATCCTACTCCAAGAGATTACGAAGAAATTCGCTGGAACCAACAACACCCTTTTCAGAGGAAACATCAAAATCTCAGCCAACTCCACCGAAGATAGAAACAATATCATAAAACTACTTCAGGACAAAAAGCAAGAATTTATTCTTTACGAATCCATTGCAGAAAGGCCAATAAAAGCCATCCTTAAAGGTATTCACGCCTCCACCCCCCTGGATTACATCAAACAAGAACTTGAAAATCTTAACTTTGAAATCTCAAGAATCATTCAATTCAAGAATTTTAAAAAGCAATCCCTGTATCCAGTTTTCCAAGTCGGCTTAAAGTGATCTCCACGAGCCCAAAAACTTTTCAACCTCACAAACCTATGCAATTTCAAAATCATTGTAGAATCCCCACGTAGAAGAAACACTGCTACAATTTGCTACAAATGTGCAGACTTCCACCATACAGCAAAGAATTGTCATCACAACTCTAGATGCATAAAATGCGGTAAAAATCACGCCACCAGAGACTGCGACATAAAAGAAAAACTCCCAAAACCCACCTGTATAAACTGCAACAACTCAGGGCACACCGCTGCATGGAAAGGATGCTCCGCTTTCCCCAAGTTCAGCACCAGACAAGTCAGCTTCTCTTACTCAAACATCACCAAGAGAAATATCCCACATCAAGCCAGAATCCATACCCAGCCTACAGAAACAGCCCAAAATCCTTTCAACCTACCAAGTTTAATCGAAGCTAAAGAACTACTTCACACGCTGCAAGAGATCAAGAAAATACTCCAAGAATTCCCCAACATCATAGAAGCCTACAAAACTATTAATTCATCTACAAAGCAAGATTTTCATAATCAAATTCCAAGTCAAAAATCGCAAGATCACCACAGCTCCATCTCCTAAGCCAAACCAAATCACTCCCACAGCCTCTTCCTGCTTTCCCATTGGTCGCCTGGATGAACCTTTTATACGCCCACCTTCCAGATCCGCTCAGTATCAGCTCTGAAGGCGATGAGTTCAGTCAAAGAACTTATAAGAGAAGAAGGGACACTCCGAAAACTCGGCAGTTTGCCAAAAACCAATTCTGGCGAGATTTTGTAAGGAAGCAAACATTTAGGAAGTCTCTTCAGGTCCTGTTGCGCAAAAGAATGCGCAGGGGATTTCATTTGTTTTGATCGTGGCGTGGTTCTAACTTTGGTTAACTTGCAACGGAATCTTTTTTTGTCGTCTTTGATTCTTCTAGCTTGCTTCTAGGTCTGAGAAAAGGTCTTCTTTGGTTCAGTCGTCCCTAAGACTTCTGTTCGACTCATCTCTCGTTCTGCATTCAAGATTTTTCCGTAAAGGGGAAGGTCGCAGCTACGCCGCGCAGATTGCCCCGCACCAAATTGTCTTGTAGCGTCCGAAAGATTAAGAAAAGATCTTGCGCCAAAATCAACTTGTGGGTGTATGTGAATGCAGTCCAATAAGCAGGATTTAAAAAAATAAAGCTCTTTATTTTACAAATATTCCAAGCAAAGAAAACGTAGCACAAGTATTAACACAGCACTAGTAAAAATTCACAACAGAGACTACCTATAAATCTCAATACAACGCTCAAAGGTTTCTTGTTAGCTCACCAGCTTGCTTGCTGATCAAATTACAACTAACTCTTCTTGGCTTGAGAGCTTGCCTTTATACTTTTCAACAGGAAGTGACTTCATTACGTAGGAAGTGACGTAGTCTCTAGAAAGTTCATGAAACCAGTAGAAATAGCTTGAAAGTTCGAGGTCCTTCTAGAAAATTCTATTTATCGCCAAAGTCGCCAACTTTGTCGCCAAAATGGTCGCCAAGTTTGTCGCCAAGATTAGCATCTCAGGGAAACGACTTTATAACTTTGTAACAGTATCTACGTTGAATGATGTTGTTTCCGACGAGAGGTGTCCACTCACGGATCAACACATTGCTGAAAGAGTCTTTATAAGCAGATTAGATGATAAATGTGGGCCAATGAATTAATTTTTTGCGAAGGCAATGTTAATAAAAATTTTGTCTATAATACTTACTTATTGCAATAATTAATCATTTATTATTATTGCATATTGTATTAATCACTTATTTATAATCATTACTTATTACATTAATTAATTATTGTATTAATAATTAATTATTGTATATTATTATTAATAAAACATTCTGTCCACAAACTTGCTTTTTAAAAAACAAACCCAAAACCGGTTTTCTTCAAAAACCGGTTATTTTGAGCGGTTTTAACCGCCAGGCTAAACCGGAGGTGAAAAAAACCGGTTTAACCGAAAACCTTCTTTTTTTTGCAATAACCTCCATCCCTACTGCAGAGATCGAGGGTGTCAGACGACGCATTACGTTACTAATTTAACGTTTCCTCCCGGAATTTTTTTTCTTCTTTGTTTTGTAGTTTATGTGGCCTATGTAGCTTCTAAAGGAAGGGCAGCATGTTGCAAGTTCGCCCCGGGTGACAAAAGATACAACTACGCCACTGGTGAGTTTCAACGGATGATGAAAAATTTTTAATGGGATTTTTAAATGGATTCCCCACAACGACAGTCTTCAGTAAGTTCGTTCTATGTCCTCGTGACGGGGCGCAGTAATTCCTGTAGTTATACTCATGCCTACAAGACTGTTTTAACTATGAATATGACTGAGTAAACTTCTTAGAGGAAAATAAATACTTGCTTTGCGCAGGATAGTCTACATATTGACTCTCGTGCCATTAAACTCCAAACTAAACCAAACCATGTCTACAAGACAGACACTTCACTGTACATGTGAAAAGAACATAGTCCTCAAACAAAAAAGTGAAACAGTGGCATGCTACAACAAACAATCAATTGAAGTAAGCAATTAAGTCAGTTTTAGCAATCAAGAAAGTAGCGTAAAAACCCCAAAAGAAAACAACATTGTATCAAACCGTTCCCTTCCACAATTTAGTCATGTTTCTAATTCAATATATAGCATATGTGTAAGATAAAAGATGGAAGGAGCTTTCAAAATTTTCTTTCTTGGTCCTTTCTTTTGTTACAGCAGTCTTTTAAGAGAACTCGATGATTATTTTACATAAAATCGGACCAATTATATGAACGTTACAATAAACGTTACATAAAAGAGAACTCGGATACGAAATAGTTGAGTCCCAAAATTGCAGGCGCCAAAGAGAGGAATTAAAATAATATAAATGAATTGAATATAATAATGAATGGCATGAAATGAATATGAATTTAAAAAAATTAAATATATGTTAATGTTTGTGGTTTAGAGTAGAAGAAATACTGTTTAGATTTGCACTAATAATTCGTCTTATAACAAAGTTGTGAAACAAGCGAGAATGAATACATCTGGAACAAAAGATAAATTACTGTGTTTAGATTAAAAATAATTTTTTTAATTCTTTTTCTGTATTGATCCTTCAAGATGCAAACGAAACTAGCTTTATCTGCAAAAGAAGAAATCTAGTTTGCGAAAAATAGCAGAAAATTTTAAGATCATTTAGGAAAATCTTCGTTTCCACACTGCAGAAATCTTACTTTAAATCGTGCTGCCATCTATTATTACATTTGAAACTAAAAATGGGAGAATTTGATAAAGGATGGTCATCCAATCAGGCATTATCACAAAATTTTACAATAATTCCGAAACTTTCATTCGAATTTTGAGGAATAATTTCCCTGGGTACCTAACTATTCCATACAAAACAACGTGTTTAATGAAGTAAAACTGCTCCCTTAATAGTATTTACCACACTCGTTTTAATAATAACTTTAAAGGAAATATTATTCAAATGTTAACGAATTTACATTCTTAATTTTGAATTTAATTCTGTTGTGCAGAGATTGATAAAAAAAATAAATTAGGTTTTAAAATATGATTAATTATTTATTTTATAGGGCGACTTTTTATATTTAAGACAAGTTTCTAGTTTCGTTATTCGTTTTTAATCTAAAATCTGGTAGTAGTATGTATATATAATTGTCCAGTTTGCTGATTTAAGGAATATTCGTTTTACAATTTTTGCAAAGTAGAATAATTTTCATAAACTATCGGTTATTTGATCCTTTTGACGCGGAATTCTTGGTACTCTTCTTTCACTGCTGTCTATTAGTTTCTCGGACTTGCATAACTTTCGCTTTTCATACGAACTTGGGAAAACAAAATTTTATTCATTTAAGTTTTGTGTTTTGCGCCATCACAAACATTAATCTCGGGTACTCCTAATTCAGCGGTTCATAATCTTTTATTTCTCCGTACCTCTTGATTTTCCATTTTATTTCTACTGTCACACGCCCCCTCCACAACCATCCCCAGTTTTTGTTGAAAATGTTAAAAGGGCTTAGGTTAGCTAAAGTCAAATGACTCGAATGAACTTAGTAACATTTCTAGAATTCATTTTTGATTTTAGCTCAAATAGCACTTTTTATAATACCACTAGTTCAACGCCAAAACAACTGAAAACAACATTGAAATAATTTCACGATAACTTATGAGATGCGAGCTTACAATTATTCAATGTGATAGTCAACTATTCAAGTAGAAGGCAACTTCAGTGTGATCCTTGATCTTGTTTTATGAGGCTGAAAATTAAATTCAAACGAAGACAGATATATTATCTTAAATCTGGAGGTACGTCAAAATATAAACATAAGTTCTATAAGTAGAATGCGCATAAGGCGTATAATATACGCGTAACCAAGAATACACACACACAGGTTCTGTGTTCGTGAAAGGCATCGAATATTTTATTGCTTTTACACTGAGAACTTGGGACAACAAAATTCTACTTTTATTTCATTATTATCATCAATCCCTTATGTTTTGCGCTTTCTGCCATTACCAAGATTACTTTAGCGTACCCTCACTTGATCCTCCCACCTACACCCAGGTGTATACGTACCACAGGTTAGGAACCTCTGCCCTAATTGATCTGCCGCGTATCCCCTGGGGTACACGTACCAGAGTTTGGGAACCTCTGACCTAGCCAGTTCGCAATTTCTCCTGGAAATTCGCCTATTCATCTTTCCTGGGGAGGCGTAAACAAGTAACAGCAAAATTGCAGTTCTGCAGATCTTACGTAAGCGTACCTTTTTCTTGTATTTCTCTGCGAGATTATCGTCATTCGAGAATGTGTTAATTGTTTGGATGGCGAAAACTTTCGTGAAAGTGTGCGTTGATTTTCTAAAATGAATGCTTAATAACTTTGAACTCTTACACTAGATGGCAGGCCACAACGATTCTCTTTATCACATTTGTAATTCGGAAAATACTTTGTTGTTAATATTTAATGATTTATTATTTCATTTTCGTACTTGCTAGAATTTTTTTGTGAGTGGGTGTAATCTGGACTCTTTTCTTTTACTTCTTTTTCTTCTGTCAAATTTAAATATCGTCTATTTTAAATACGGAAATGAATGCCTAATATTCCAGATGATAGTCGTGGCTCATCAGTTCAGAAACGAGCAGCACTGCAGAAACCAGCGGGAGTGGTCTCCCCTAAACTTTCTCGTACACTTCCCAAAAAGGTGTCATTTCCCCTCTAACTAGGGTTGCCATACGTCCACTATACTATTTGTCCCGTTTGCTTTCTAAACTCTGAGTCATTATAATTTTAAAATGACCTGCACCCATTTTTATGATTATGTGTAAAAGGGAAATGATAATAATTAAAAAAGTAAAATCAGCTTTAAAGTGTGACTGGGTTAAAAAGGATTACCTTCTCATCTTTTTAAGTAGATTCCTTATAGGAACTCTACCTATTGCAATGGTTCTCATAACACGACTTTCGGAAAATTTCT
>BGPR01015995.1:0-22607 GCA_013235015.1 Araneus ventricosus
CCCCCCCCCCATTTATCTTTGCCCCGCAGCTAAGCTACGATTGAAGATAGAAAGAAAATTTCAATTAGGGAATTATCACCTTATCATAACAAACTACTTTGATATTGAAAGTTTTTTGACAGCAAGAATTACTTAGAAGTTATGAGCTGAAAAGTGATTTTTACCCCCTACTTAGAATACGCTTTAACCTATGCATGCGACACCTTGTTGAAAAGCTTTCATCAGTTCACTTTTATATAGGTAAACTAAAAGATATCACTTCCACTTATTATAAGGTAAACAAGCTGATATATCCGTGTTTGCTCCGGATTGAAATGCTTTCATGTCTTAAATTTTTTAATGAAAAAACTACTATCGTATAAAAATTATAATACACAAATTCCTTTTCTGATCTGAAACGTTTTTAATTAAAATGAGAATATCAATTGAAAAAAAACGATTTTTAAAAACAGCCGTTTTCTCCATAAATTATTATTTGTTATATAGGTACTTCAAATCTTGTTAAGAATTACTAAAGTAAGAGAAAGGGTTCAATGAATATTTTGAAACAATTAAATTAACGAGTTAATTATTCATTAATTTAAAGAATGAAAATCAATCAATCATTAGTTTGTCCTGATATAAATTGTTAATCGTCTACTTTTAAAATTTCCTTTTAGCATTCGTCAAGAATTCTGTGAATGTATTCTGGCATTTATATATATTCGTATTATTCTTGTTCTTCAACAATAAAGAATATTGTTACGAATTCTGTATAAAATTACTTTTGAAAAAATATTAAAATGAGAGAAACAAATTGTATGGAAATGAAATTTTCGTCACTGAAATGCTAATTTTTTGAAATTTAATAAGGTGTAAAAATAGTTTCGTGAGATTTTGTTTTCAAAAGATATCGCGGAAAAACACCTTGCTTAATTTTTAATTAACTGCAATTTTAAGTAACGTTTGGGCTTCGAAATGTTGAAGATGAACTTTCTCTTGTATCAAATAAAAAGTGTGCAAAGTCTAGTTGAAATCAGTCCACTGGTTTAGGACGCGATGTGGAGCATACATACATAGATACAATAACTTTTATTTAAATCAAGATAATTATTAGATAATTTACAAGATTAAGATTGCTGGCATATACTATGAGCCATAAAAAAGGTTTTAGTGAAGATATCGTCACAATTAATTAAATATTTAATTTTACTTAAGTAAATAGTTAAATTTAATTAATCAAACAGTTAATTTTAATAGTTAATTTGATAATTAGTTAATTTGACAGGTTACTTTAATTTGATAATTAACTAAACATGGCTGCACCAAGATTTGTTTAATAAATTTAATATAAAATAGCCAAAAAAGACAGATATATAAGAGTTCCCTTTATCCTTTTTTATATTGAAAAATATCTCATTAACTTTAAAATTGTTTTGGGATTTTCTGTCCAAGTATTTGCTTTTAACTGTCGATGAAGATTTAAATTTGTTGTACAAAATGGCTGCATTGATATCCTATGCTTTAAACACACGTATTAAATTTGCAACTCGCAATGTTTAATAATTTTTATTCTGTTATGTGTTAAGAATTTAGTGACTATTATCTCTGTAACCAGGGGGTTCTCTAAATGAGCCCATTCTAGTAATGTTTAAATATTTCATGTCGTGTGATTTTTGCATATAACAAAGTAATGTTCGCACAATTATATGGTAACCTAGATTAAATAACTAATTTTTAAATCCATATTCTTTATTCATTCATGTCAGGTGTCAATTTTTTGTTACTGTTTCAGATCTGCTGTCTTAATGTTATCTAGGGAATATTTGCTCTGCTGGGATGTTTATTTCTTTATGATTCCTATGATTATGTGATGGGATATAAAAAATTGACCAATATACTGACCAATAAATCTAGCATAACCTTTTGGAATGAAAAATGGAATGATAAAACCTTGATGTAGTAAAAAATTAAATGTCATGAAAACAGAATCACAGCGTAAATATTGCAATGCGTAGAAACAACAAAGTCATTGGCTATGTCTGTATTGATCAATATGTAATATTTCATTACTTTTGTAACATTAACGTAAAGGAATCTACCTTTGCCTTCAAGCTTGCCGGAAAGGGATTTTTTTTTCTTCTTTTCGCTGAAACTTGAAAGATACCATGCGTTTTATCGTAAAGTGAGTATTCCAACTCGGAAAGATCTTATCCGTTGATACATTATTCATCGCTATATGCTTTGTATTAGTTGTGAAAAAAGGATTTTGATAACAGAAATAACATATAGATAATACAAAAGCTTTATTTATTAATTGACTTATTTTACTATTAATTGTCTATACGTATTAGCTTTCACTTGCCCGCTAATTTATGATTTCTTCTAAAGCTTGAAAGATCTATCATAATATGATTCTCCTGCAAGGCAATTACTTCTTATTTTGTTTCATTGATTTACTATTTAACTATTAAAATACTACAGACAGTATAATTAAGCAAATTCCTCATCAATTATTTATTATTTAATTTTTATCAATGCAATTCAAAACAAAGGCTCGAATCTAATTTAGACTGAACCATAAAATCATTCTCAGACTTAAAAAGCAGAGCAATCCATTGCAACAACTAATTCAAACTATATAACAACTACTAAATAAAAATTTCAGCTTTAATTGCCTGTCTGGGTTTCTTCAACATAAATCTTTTAAATTATATTTTTCTCGTTTAAGTAGTGCGTTACGATATTCACAGAACTTTATAGCAGACTTTATTGATTCAGAAACAATGACATTAAAACATAAAAACTACAAAGCTAATTGGATTCAAATGAATAACATATGCGATCATGATATTAAATAATGTAATAATAAATGGATTCTTACATTAATATAATTCTTAATAATTTATAATAGATGAATTCAAATCAATAATGAATTTATGTTGTATAATTAATGGATTGATCCATTTTTATCATACTTTTTTCAATCAATGAATTAAAATGTAAGTAAAGTTTATTCGTTATATAAGGAAACATTCATTGAGGTGGAAATGCCTTAATATCAATTACTAATGAAGTCATTGTTTCTGTGAAGGTTTATTTGTTTTAAGACGTCAACTCTAATGTTCGTTTGATTTTAAGCTATCCTTACTTAAAAATCGTTACACTTTTAAAAGCCATTTTTAGTCCAGCTTATTATACGTTTACTAAAGATTTATACCCTATCTAACAATAAGGATTTACTCCAATAATTGCCCTGTTCTATTTCTTTTTTATAACCTCTGCACTTGGGGTAAAATCGGGTACTCTAGTGGCGTAAGACCGGGGCAGTCAATATTGATGATTCCTCCGATTAAGACGATAAAATCCACACCAGACGTTAATTGTTATATTTTAATGATGGATTTTCTAATTTAAATAAAGAAGAATGGTTAATCTAGTGTAAAAACTGTCTTAGTTGCGCCCACGAAAACTGCAGTGGTGCGGAGGAAGAAGACAACTGCTTTACACGTGAATTTTGAAACTAATATTCTTAAATTGTAATATAAAATGAAAACGATTGCAACTTTTCCACTGAAATTTGAGTTTACCTAATTTCCCATAACGTTAACATGTGAACCCTGTTTTCAACCACTAGTGCGGTAAAACAAGATATTTTGACTTATTTAATATAAAAAATCATTGATAAAAAAGTAATGAAATTTTGACTTTTTTGGAGAGATGTATTGTACTCCGATAAACAATGAATATTTCAATAAAATTTCACAAGTTCTCTGTCGAATATTTTAGCTCCAGCAGACCTTCGAACCTTCGCTTGCCGTTTTACCCAATTTCCTCTTTATATAATAAGCGGTCATTATTAATACTAAACGCATAAAATATCCGATTATATATAATAACCGATTTATCACATTGACCGTAAAATATACACGGCTATAATATCATAATTATGGATCTATCATAGCTTCTGTAAAATGAAATTGTCTAGATGGATGAAATTTTATATGCAGTCATTGCACTAAGAATATCCGAATATCATTGCATGAATAAGAATATTCAAAGCGCGCATCACCTCAAATGGCAAGTCCTTTGAACGCTTACTTATTCTCCTCCAACACTCCTTAACACTTTGGCGCACTTTTTGCGCCATCTCATTTCTTCCAACTTTACGCTTACTTAATTATTCACAACTTTATTTTTCATAGTATAATAAGATTAGAGGTTGAATGTATGGATGATACAAACATTTCTGTTCGAGTTTGAGTCTCTATTTTCTTCGTAAACTTGATTATTCTCCGTGTCGGTCTCACAATCAGTTTTTTGGTCGCTGTACCCAGTCACTTTTCCATCGAGTAATATATAATGCATCAAATTAGTCCTCAGATGCTAATTTCTTGCTTAATTCTTCAAAAACAGCTGAATATTTTTCTGTGGGGATATTATCCCGTCGTTTCGTGAAGCCGGGTTGCATATTTACAAACCCTACCCTGATAGAACTGAGGCAGGAAATCAGTCAATATCATTGGCTACGAGGAGCAGTGACGTCGTTTTCAGCTCTCGCACGTAGCGTACGGCAATCATAACAAAACAAGAGTCGTCCTACTTTTCTTCTCCGTTTTCCCACAGTTGAGCACGGAAAACATTCTTCCGTGGGTTGTAATATTTTTAAAAATGAAATTATTTTTTAAAATATCATAAAAAATAAAACATTCCACACTGAAAGAAATAATATTAATGAAAAGTGCACGCACGAGAGCAAAGAACGACGTCATCGGCTCTTCGCGAAGCGAGCCAATCATATTGTCCGATTTCCTGCCTCAGTTCTATCAGGGTAGGGTTTGTAAATATGCAGCCGGGTTGGGTTATGGAGAGCCTTTCATGCAATTTCAAGCCCGATCAGACCAAACTGACTGACTTATTCTGTTCAGAAACTATCAGAGCAAGTAGGAGGTACGAGAAAAGACGGGTGGCGAGCTGCTTACCTACGGTAAATGTTGAGTTTACGGTACCCACCTTTTTCTTGGCGCAATTTCATGTGCCGCCGCCAAATACTTTTTGGATGTGCAGTGCGCTTTTTATTGCTCTCATGCGCATGCGTCACCTGAAAAGGAGAGATTAAGCAAGCAATGCCCGTGGCATTTCAAGTGTGCACCGGACAATTTTTTTAAGTTGAAAAAACATCAGCGGCTTCGCTTTCAGCTTAGCGGAATACTCGTAGCTTCGCTTATTCATTGAGAACCGAAACACACAGAATAAAATACACAGTACTGAACCGATATTCAAACCGAAGAATTCCAACCAAGTTTTATTCAAATTCGAATGAATCGACCAATCACATCGAAGAGATGAACAAAACATTCCAATCGAAACGAGGTGTAATATGGCGTGATGTGCAAAACACCGATGAAAAGATTAATTTCCGTGCATGCGCGCATGCCACTCGTTACGAATATTATTGCGCAACCAAAACAAATGTTATATCATCGCCGTTCTTGGCGGCAAAGAATTGGTGATCCTAAGAGGAACGAAGTAAGTGGGTACCGTAACCTCCACATTAACAGTACATTCGATAGTTTTTATTCAGCTTATGATAAATACCCACTGGCGGACTCTATACGCCATACCTGTCCGCAAAGGGTTAAATGTTTCAAAAGTTTGCTGTTCGAACTGCGTCCTACTTGCCATTATCATAACTCCCATGAAGGCAAAAGACTTTAATGTTATCATTTCTGCAACTGGGCTGTTGTTCTTTTGATAACTGGAATGCCACCCAATCTATGTTGTAAATTTCATCTGGTGTGTCTTTTTGTTTTACTTAATTCACTGACAAAGATCCCCACCCGAAGCGAATCAATCCCCTTTGCATTGCTGATCCCATGTTGTATTGCGAAATTGACCTGTTTTAGCGTGCCTGACCTACCTGTAAAGTTCAGGGACACCCTTTACATTAATAAATTTTGTTCATAATAATTTTTTGAGAAGTAAATGTCTCTAATGATTTCGTTGAAAAAAGAAAATTAATGACAAGGAAATATCATACAATGTTATTATTCCTCAGGTCAGCACAAAAATATTTTCTTCTACTCAATACTCGCTCGTTATTTTTCCTGATAGCAAAACCTTTGATTGACCTTCTCCCTGGGATGGAAAATTACATCAAAGATTAAGGGATGGGTGAATTATTTTCCTACAGTCTTACATTTGAGCAATCAGCGACGGAGAATGATTATTTATTTCTTTTTCGTTCGTTATGCAGCTGTGATAAACACATCAATTTGAATTTCTTTTTCAGAGAAGTATTAATCTGATTCTCTGCAAAATTATGACATGACTAAACCACTCGTATGGAGAGCTCTAACGTAGGAAGAATACATTTCCTTTGCTTTAGTTGGACTAAATTCATTTTCCTCATTTAAAAACAAAATAAATATATTTGAATAAATTTAATTGGGAAAAAAGTAGGCTTAAGCAAACTATTAAAAAGCTAAAAAAATTATTGCAATTATTCCATTTTCATATGCAAACAACACATCAACGACATCTTGTCAAGATCTTTGACCCGAATTTGGTTCTTCTACAACCAAACATTTCCATGAAAAGAATTAAACAGTTGTCAAACATTAACCTTTAAGATAATTTTTTCAATCTTGAATATTCTTTTATAAAATGGTGTATATCTAAATTTAATGACTCATGCATGCCAATACTATTTAACCCGAATTTGGTTCTTCAACAACCAAACATTTGTATGAAAAGAATTAAACAGTTGTCAAACATTAACCTTTAGGATAAATTTTTCAATCTTGAATATTCTTTTATAAAATGGCGTATATCTTAATTTAATGACTCATGCATGCCAATACTATTTAATAACTAAAAATGCTTTTGATATAATTTTTATATCTGAAACAGTAAGTAAATGTTTATTCATTTAATGTTCTAAGTTAACAGAATTATAAACAGAATTTTTAATTCAATTATGTTTCTAAACCCAACGGAAAATTCTAATTCACGAATTCTATTTGATCTATGTTGAAAACGTAAAACTAAAATCGCCGAGAAAAATACTACCTATTATGAAGCTAAACTAGAATAAGGAATATTTAGATTTTTATCATTGCATAAGTAATGACACTAAGCCTTTTATTTATAAAAATACGAATTCAGCTTTTAGTAAAATTATAATTCTAACAAATATAAGATTTCTCATTTTTTTTTTGCTTTATAACAACTAAAAAAGTATTAATACTTTCCTTTTAGATTAGGATGAAGAAAATATAAATCCAACAAGTTTGTTGAGTATATTTCAGGAACTTTCTATGCAATTTTTCAGGAGTACCTAATTATTTACAGTTATAAAATGTATAAAATCTTTCTACAGATTTTAAAATGTACAATCTACGCCTACTGGAAATAATTACTTTCCAATTAGCGAAAACAACAGTTTAAATAATAATTCCCACGTAGTTAAGAATAGTTTAATCGTCCTCTTGAGAAACCATTAAACATACCATTCAATTTTTATTCATATTTCTGGTTTTCTTTTGCAAATTTGTGGTAGAGATTTCTTTTTGTTTATCTAGAATCAAAATAGCTTTTATTTATTTTGAGTACTATTTTAGTTTTATTTTGAAATAATGTAGCACTTAATATTATAGGAAGCAATTAAAGGTACCATTATATTTTTACTAATTCCTTTCAATGTCCTGTTATTGGTTTCTTGTTTATCTAGAATAAAAATATATCTTTTTATTGTGATTACACTAATGTGGATGGAAGAGATATTTCTAAACGAAAACCTTGATTATTTTACTGACAATGCAATCACTTTTCAGTTGAATTCCCAAAATAAATGTACTTGAAATTTTTTTCCCTGTTTATTAAACTAATACTTAACACCTTACTAAATACTCCATAAACTGATATTTAACACCTTACCTGCTAACTTCGAGACCTCGTAGTTAATTGTATTGTCCAGGATGCCAACTGCGAGACCTCGTAGTTAATTGTCTTGTCCAGGATGCCGACTACGGGACCTCGTAGTTAATTGTCTTGTCCAGGATGCCGACTGAGAGACCTCGTAGTTAATTGTCTTGTCCAGGATGCCGACTGCGAGACCTCGTAGTTAATTGTCTTGTCCAGGATGCCGACTACAAGTTTTCTCGTAGAAACTTTACTGACCAATTTCGTGTAGCTACCATTGTATTCGTAGAAAATAATGATTATTTAAGACAAGTGGCCCTTAGAAACAAAAAAAAAATAATCAAGGCCAGCTTATACAAGCAGAAAATTTATATAAGTGAATTGAAAAGTAATATAAACAGGACCATATAAATAATTTAAACTTCATGCTGTGTGGTATTTTTTGAACCAATCTTTAACACAGGGCTAGCTTCTGTCCACAAATTTCGCAGAAGTAACGCATTGCTCGTTGGTTTTTAGGCTTAGTAAAATTTGTCAAAGTAAATGAAACGCACTCGACCGCATCTAATATTTATTGATATTTCTGTGCATTATTGCAATAATTCCACATGCCAGCGGAATGGCAAGTTGAAAGGTGTAGTAACAAAATTAATCAAGTAGTTCATGAAGAACTTTCAAGTTAAGACACCAACTACCAGATGATCCGTAAGGTTTTCCTCTCTTTCTTTAAAAAATTATAATTTATCTGTACTATATTTAAAGTTAAAAATAATGCATTATTATTGATAAATTGGATTCTCGGACAGTAAACCTTCAATTTGGCTCAGAAGTCAACGTGTTAAGGTGTTTGATCTTTTATCTTCAGAATGATACTAAAATATTGCAAAACAGCTCAGAAATTCAACTATTTATAATCATATACAATCATATTACTTATATGTTTCATATATGCTGATACGAAACATATATGATGTCATATGTGTTTATAAACACCTTACTTGCTACTCATAATTACTTTTATTACTAATGTACTTATTTTATAACAGTAAAAACATAATGCCAATAGTTAATATTAATACTAATAATATACACTGAAACTCAATAATTTGAAATATTTCTTAATGAAAATTTTTAAATTTATTTATTGTTATTAAAAGATATGATTGCTATTGGTATTTGCATTTCTTAAAAAATATTAAGAAAGTGCATAAAAACTAGACTTTTACAAGAAAAGATTCATTTGCAATTTCGGTAAGCTGTACGTTGTCATCTTTTTATACACAAACTTAGCAAGTGGAACTCATGTGGAACTTTGACATTCATTTTAGAACCTTGATGGAAAATATTCGTCCATAGCGTTTGTAATAACTGTACACTTCAACTTTCAATGAATTCACTTTCTTTTTTTCCACTAGTTTAATAAATTTACTAATACGATAAAATAACAAATATTTACAAATATGCAATAGAATTAACTTTCAAGATTATGCATCTAATACTCAGAGTTCCGCACGGGAACTCCTACAAAACATGCACACCCAGTGCAGAGCCAAAACTAAACACTGTGGCGTCTCTTTCCTCACTCCCCAGCGCAACTGTCCCGTCCACTCTTCACTTCACATCCTTTTCCTGAGAGCCGGAACAGCCACGTGGGGGTTAGTGGCATGACAGCGTTAACGTAGGACAGAAATTTAATTTTCGAAAGTTTTGACTGTTATGGGTACTGGGTTGTTATTAGTGTTTTCTTTGATTGATCATAACTAATATTTTTATACCATTGTAATATATTAACAAACAAAAGACTGAAAGGTTGAGTATAGCTTCGTACATATTTAACCCTCTCATATGGAGCGAGGCGGCCTAGAAATTTCCCCAGCGACGAAGGCCGGGCTGAGGCGTTTCGCTTCTTTTGAGGGGAGAGAAGGTTCTGAAATCGTTTAGGTGATAAGCGGGTAGGGGGTCCAATTATCCTTGCCCATTTCCGTGCGATTTAAGGAAAGGTTACAGCAGAGGTGGAGTAAGTAACCGCCCAGGTTGGAAGAGTCCAATTCATGTCGCATCCTCCCCAAAAGTCCCGGTTTTAAAGGGCCTAGAGGGAAAAAGTCAACTCGGGATTAAAGAGTTAATTACATTAATTCTGTGATTTAATGTAACACTATTTCTATTACGATAATGTGTATACTTACCTTGACCAAAACGTGTTTATTAACAAATTTGCATGGGAATACAAATAATTGTGGAAACAGCGGGGATATAAATTCAACAATTTTATAGATAAATCGAGAAATATATTTATTTATAAGTTATTGTGAAATTCGGAATCACTTTGGATTTCGTGGCTACTTTCAAATTGCGTGACTTCATCAATCTCAGAGCAATTCTTCACTTATGTTATACAGGATGGTCATAAATTATTGAACCCACTTCAAAAATTAAATAAATAAAAACTAATAATGTTAAAGTACCATTTTTTAATGAGAGCGCATTTAAAAAAGGTTTTTTTTTAAATAGGTAAGGCACTGTTGCGGTGGTCGTGAAATATTCAACGTCTATCATTTTTGAGAGCCATTATCAGCGAAACTATTATAGCTAGAAGAAAAATAAAAACATGTATTTACAGGGAATTTTACGTTCTCTAATTTGTTAAAACTAAAAAGAAAACTAGAAAAGTGAACCAGAAAACGCGCATCGGCTTCTGATGATAGATAGCCATTGCGTATGGAAATCTTTCGCTGTAGCAAATTTAGAAAGTCGTAATGGTAAGCCACCTATATGAAAAAAAAATTATATTTTCTCTCTCATTTAAAAGAAACGCAGTTGTAACATTATTAGTTTTTTTGTCATTATTTTTTGAAATGGGTCCAATAATTCATGACAACCCTGTATTATTTATTTTCCGTTTGAATTTGATCAAGAATAGGTAAATTTGTTACTTCATTTAATGCTAAAACATGCCACTTTCCGCTATAAATAGTTTTATAATTATTAGAGTTTTAAGAAATTATTCCATTTATTATATTTCTAAGAATTTATGAAAAATGGGCAATAAGGTTTCAAATCTCGATAAAGAGGAATAAAGATTCAATTTTCATCAGTGATCAAATAAAGCCGCTTAATGGAAAATTCTTAATAAAGTTACAAAAAAAACTTGTGTACTCTATAATTATACGAATTTAGCAAACCGAGACTGTTGCTAATTAAAGAAACTAATTTGCCAGAATTTAATAACAAAGAATAACCAGACAACTGTGTACAAACTTTATACACCCACTTGTTGTTGGAAATGAGACATTTATAGCCAAAGTTGAAACTGAATTTTCATTGCATCAGATAGGTTGTTATTCTCATGGAAATTTCTTCATCATATGTCTGGCCAAATATTTCATTCTACAAGTTTTCTATTGATGAAGCCAGGCAGGAAGTCGCACAAGATATCTGCATTATGGTCATGAAATTCTGATAATATTGAGAAATTTTAAAAGTATCGTAAATATCCAATACAATAACTGTGTGCAATATAGAATCTTTTGAACCAAATAATAAATGTATTTTTGAAACTTCTGATCTCAGCGCGATAGTTTTCAAATAAATTATAACTGAAATGGAGTAAATCTTCGATTAACCTCCACCGACCGGATTAGGAATGTGGAGGATAACCGAATAGACAGAAATCTCTTATTACTTATAACGATACAGTACAGTAATTTCATTGTTGGCTTTGGATGTAGGGTAGGCCGGGGCGCATATTTACAAACCCTACCCTGATAGAACTGAGGCAGGAAATCAGCGAATACCATTGGCTACGAGGGATAGTGACGTCGTTTTCAGCTCTCGCAAGTAGCGTACGGCAATCATAACAAAACAAGAGTCGTCCTACTTTTCTCCGTTTTCCCATAGTTGAGCACAGAAAACATTCTTCCGTGCGTTGTAATATTTTTAAAAATGAAATTATTATTTAAAATATCATAAAAAATAAAACATCCCACACTGTAAGAGATTATACTAATGAAAAGTCTAATGATAACAACTTTGTTTGAAGGGTATTAACTAACAGGTTAATGTTGTTGGGTTTTTTTGACGTCATTCCAGTGAAAATAGTTCATTTGATGTTTCAAAGTCAACTAATCTAACTATAATTAATGCCAAATAATAGTAAAATTATTAATTATTATTATTAAGGTCAATAATAATAAAACGGAGAAAAAGATAATCGCTAGACTAAATAAAATTGCTACGTAGGTGCGTATCGTAGAGCAAAATTCGCGAAGTCCAGGCAACGGAAACCTAAACTAATTCAAAGTCCACATTCAATCGCTTGTTTTGTTATAATTTCCGTACGACAGCAAAGAACGACGTCATTGGCTCTCGGCGAAGCTAGCCAATCATATTTTCCGATTTCCTACCTCAGTTCTATGAGAGTAGGGTTTGTAAATATGCGGCCGAGGCTAGTTGGGCCTTTTTACTTTTAAGAATTTTTAAAAAAGGTTATCCGAAATTTTTTAATTTTTTTTTATCTGACACTATTAGTATACCGTCAGGTAGAATTTCACCAAAGTAAAATTTGAATATATGAACTATCAGTATTAATTTAAAACCTCAAACTGATACCAATTCCCTTGGGCCAACTTGTCCCGACTAGGGGTAAGTTGGCCCACTGCTGGTATAAAGAGGCTGTCACAAAACATTCTTCTATATTATTATATTTTGTTAATTTAAGTAACGTAATTGTATTATAATCCACATTATGTGTATTATAGACAAATTCGGTGCATTTCTACTCTATTGAAACTGAGATTCAGTTATTATGGTCATCATCAAATATTATTGTGTAATTATAATCAAAATTGAGTCCACGTGGTTTTTCATAACCCGTACCATGCATAATAAATCTGGTGCAATTCCATCCCACATATTCAGAGACATCTCTATAACGCACATTCTGAACATACGCCGGGCCAACGTGCCAGATTCGAAATGGGCCAACTAGCCCCGTATCGCCCTTTTTGTTTCTTATGAGTGTAGGGATCTATTGTAAAAGCATTTCAATAAACAAACAAGCCCTAAAGTAACAATGAAGAACTATCTTTCTGGATATTATTTGTAAAAATGGAAATTGTAATTTATAAGCAAAGAAAAAAATGATTATTTATAAGCGAGGAAATTTATTCAGCTTACTAAAAATTAGAAGATTCTAGCCGGTTCTTTAACCCTCTCATACCGAGCGAGGCGGTCCCGGGAGGTCTAAAAATTTCCCCTTAACAGCGACAAAGGCCGGTGTGCGGCTGTTGGCTTCTTTTGAGGGAAGGTGAGGTTCTGAGATCGCTTAGGAATAAGCATGTTAGGGAGGGTCCAATTATCCTTGCAAACCACAGCCCATTTCCGTGCGCCTTAAGGGAAGGTTAAAGCAGGTGGGTGGTAAATGACCACCCAGATTGTAAGAATTCATGTCGTTTCCTCCCAAAAAGTCCAAGTTTTAAAGGAGCTAGAAGAGAAAAAGTCGCCTCGGGAATAAAGAGTTCATGAACGTTGCTTCTTCAATGACGCTGATGTGGAAGAAGGAAGACGTGTCAATACACACTTGTCTGGAATGCCAGCGTTAATTACGTGAACGTTTTGAAAATAAGACTACTGGCCCAACGTGCCCCTATGCCCAACTAGCCCGGTCTACCCTAGATGAAACTAAAATCCTTTAAAGTGAATAATGCATACGTCCTGTATTTAGTTTTACAAAACGGTCAATATATATATACACTCATGTCCATAAATTAAAGATAATTCAGAATCACACAGAAATTGAACTCTAAAATAAAAATTTCACCTGTAGAATTATCACACACATCTTGAAGAAGAATATGCAAATTACAGGAAACCACCAGATGGCGCGGATAGTACGTCACAATGACGAGAGTGTAAGAGAGGGGTGTATAAGGAATGGTGGTAAAAAAGTAAAATTGTTCACAAGCGCTATAAAAGCCTTTCAGTGCAATAACCGCATAGTTATGGCACAAAGGAAGCATTTGGATGATTTTTTACGTGGTAGAATTATCGGACGACTGGAATGTGGACGTACCCAGCTGGAAGTATCCGAGGAACTTGGAATCGCCCAGAGTGTCATCTCCAGGCTTTGGCAACCATTCCAAGATGATGGTAATGTGAGTAGATGTTACAGCACAGGTCGCCCCCGAGTTACAACACCGAATGAGGACCGGTATTTGGCAGTTACTGCCAAAAGAAACAGACGGAGCACAGCATCAGACCTGTCTCGTCAGCTCTCTTCAGCTACCAGTACGACAGTTTCAAGGCAGACCGTGTACAGACGCTTAGGGCACATTGGTCTATACGCTCGTAGGCCTGTCAGATGTGTTCCACTTACCGCAACTCACTGTCGCCTGCGATTAGCCTGGAGTAGAGAGCATGCATTGTGGGCACCGCAACAGTGGTCTTGTGTGATGTTTTCCGACGAGTCCAGGTTTAGTTTGCAGTCTGATTCTTGCCGGACTTTCATATGGAGAGCGCCAGGTACCCGTTACCACCAAGAGAACACCACTGAACGACGTGGTGCCGGATGGCTCGTTTGGGGAGGAATTATTCTTGGTTCCAGAACTGACCTGCATGTTCAGAGTGTAACGATGACAGGCCACATCTACCGGGATGTCATTCTGAAACAACATGTACGTTTGTTTCGGGGCGCCATGGGTGCTGAATTTCTGTTTATGGATGGCAACGCCCGTCCTCAGCGTGCAAACATTGTAGACGAATGCCTTCAATCGGAGGATATCACCCGTATGGATTGGCCAGCATACTCACCGGACTTGAATCCAATAGAGCATGTGTGGGATATGCTTGGCCGACGAATTGCAGCCCGTCAACCTCCTCCCACCTGTCCACCGGAACTTCGGAGGGCATTGCTTGATGAGTGGTGTAATATTCCCCAAGATCAGATTGATAATTTGATACTCAGCATGCCTAGGCGTTGTAAGGCCTGTATTGCATCGCCCGGGAGACATACTCCGTATTAACCATCATACTAACCATGTTATACTGTTTTTTGTAAATAGGTTCTTTTTTGAAATTTGCTCCAGGGAGTAAAAATCGCAATTTTTATTAATTATGTCAAACATATAGCATCTGTTTTGCTCTTTACCTTTTGTTTAATAAATAGACTTTACAAATAAGTCAAATTTGTTTTGCTTCTGTCTCTTTCTTTGCCTGAACTTCATTATCCTTAATTTATGGACATGAGTGTATAAACTTAATACTATAAACCTACTTTACTTTTTACTTTTTAGACGATTACGAAAAGCAGAAACTGACAGTTAGACGATTTGCGGTTAATTTGAGTCTTATTGCATAAAGATGCATTTTAATTCATTTATTTTGTCGTGTTTCGGACAATGAAAGGATTTTTTATATGTTATTCTACCAAGTGTGTGAAGAGCTTAGTCCTATTAATCCTATCGTTATTCAACCAAGTCTGTGAAGAGTTTAGTCCTATTAATCCTATTGTTATTCTACCAAGTGTGTGAAGAGCTTAGTCCTATTAATCCTATCGTTATTCTACCAAGTGTGTGAAGAGCTTAGTCCTATTAATCCTATCGTTATTCTACCAAGTGTGTAAAGAGCTTAGTCCTATTAATCCTATTAGTCAAAGTCCTATTAATTAAGGTGACAAACCGTCCTTCTTTTCCAAGTTCTGTCCTCCCTCGAAAAGTGTCCTCCTAAATGCCCTCCCTTTTAATATTTGAAACTAGAAGACAGAATTTAGATTTTATTTTCAAAAAATTAATGCAATGGGTATGTAGTACTTCAGGGCTCCAGATCGCTTATCTTTGTAGTTATCACGTATTACGTTACACCACCTGCATCTCCGTGTTTAGAGCCATTTGGCTCCTTTCCTGTTTGGATGGATGGAGGTGAATTTTATTTTTTTTAGAAAGGACAAAAATAAATAACAGGCACAAAAACAAATAATAATGAAAAAAGAAACGTACACTGGGGGACAGAACAACATAGAAAACAAAACCAAATGGAAAAAAATTAATATACGTAGAGGAAAGAAAGAAGAGACATAAGTAGCCAGAAGTGTCTATCAGTCTGGGTGGATGCGTGATTAATGATTATCCTCTACAATGAGATTGTTCTCATCACATATGAAGCGCATTAGGAATCGAAGTCGGTTTCTTGATAAGTTATTCGTCAGAATGTTTTTCAGCCACTGTAATTTAAGCGACGCTGTAGGAATTTGGCACTTCCACGAGAGGGTAAACCGACATTTTGTGGCATAGTGCATTGGATCTCCTTTTTCTCCGCACGAGCAGTTGTCATGTGTTCGAAGACTGAAGGTATGAAGGCAGGGCCCGTGTCCTGTAACGAACATTATCTCTTCTCTATGCCATCCTACTGGCTTGTTTAAGACCCTAGGCACTATATGTAGTTATCACGCAAAGCGGGGTGAAATTTCTTTTAATGTCGATAGATGGCGTCACTTGAGAGTATTGAACCCAGGGGTGCCTGTGACTTTTGAGGTGACCGGTCGCAGCAATCGAGGGGGACAGAGAGATTTTGGAGAGGAAGGTGGTTTGACGGGTTGCTCTGAGCGATAGCTGTTTTGTATTCTATTTCTCGCCGAGGAGGATAGAACTCATGTAGTGATATATTTCTCATTGAGGAGAATAATAAATCAATTGTAGACATTTAGCTAAAATCGAAGGAAGCCCGAATAAAGGACACAGCTTGTAACCCAGATTCTTCATTGTTTGAAACGAACCACTGAACACCACAGTGTAAATAAACACGATGAAATTGATAAAAGATGGGTGAAAATAATTAGTCATTTCAAAAAGGCGCATATTCTAGGTGAAAATTTATTTATCTTGTTCAATTTTTGTTGTACTAATCTGGAAATAATGCAGTAGTTGAAAGGGTATTTTAAATTGCTTATGATATTTTGGAAATTGGAGAAATCAGGATTATACTGACAGTCTAACTGCATTGCTTTCCGTAAAATTCAATATAAAGGGTATTTCTTAATCAGATTTTTCCGATAAATTTTTAGAAGATGATGCATTGATAAAAAAAACATCCATTCAATGGAAAAGTGTTCATTTAAATAATAATTAATAGGTATGTAAGCATAATTACAATTTAAATTGTTACAAATGTTGCCTTGTATGCATTTATCATATTATAGTGTATTATGTTTATTGCTGCAGTGAACAAAATTTTTCCTTTATTTACGATATTTTTTTGCTTCAAATTATTTGTGTCTTCCTTTTCATTGTAAACAGTTGGTCACCTTAATTAATTCAAAAGAAGCTTAGAAAAATCTGAAATTATGTGAATTTTCAAACAAATGACATATTCTTGCATTTTTATTTATTCATATATTTGTTAAATACAAGAAAATGGAATAATTATACAAACACCCTTTTCTTCTTTACATTGGAATAAACTGCTTCCTAGTGTCTGAAATGAAAACAAAAATGCTACATTATCAACCACACATTATCATATTTGATCAGAATATAGAATAGACGAATAATTTAAAATTGTTGCGGTTACAATTCACTGCCTTCTCCTTTTTATGGTAGGTGGCGCTACTAGAGCCATTAGGGTTTCTCCCATGATGCCTCTCTCTCTTCTTCTGTGTACTTGTCTTGTGTTGTTGTTCTCTGTCTTGCGCCTTCTACCTTTTAATGTCGTGGATCTTAGCCATCTAATGAAAATGGTTCCTGAAATTGAATTAATTCTTCAACAGCGGCATTCCATATAAACATGAGTCTCGTCCCTCTACAAAATAAGTTTTTGCAAAATTTATGTTCGGAAAGTGATTCCTGGAAGTTAATGATGCATTTTTAGAATTATTAATAAAACGGCACGTTAGGCTTTAATGAGTTAATAACCAACTGTCTGGAGATTTTAGTGATTCTTTGCGTTAATCCGTAGTGTATTTTAATGAGCCTATAAATTGTTTAATTGGTACCTACTTATAATGTTTCTCCTACTATAAGTACAATGAAATAAGCATAAGGATATGGATCGTATAGAATATTTAAGCATAATTTTACAGACTTCGACTATTTGATGCAGTCGAACAGAACAAGGCTGCTTTTTAGTATAGGTTAAATTCGCTTTCTTTAATTCAAACTTTATCGATCACAAAACTTCTGGTCTCTTCAGAATAACAATTCTCGTCTTTTTTAGTACTTTTTTACTGAGAAAACGTAGTAAATATGTATATAAAATGTTGTATTCTTGTTTAAATACATTTAATATTAATCTTTTTCCAATTTCACTTATTGGAGATTTCCGTTTTTAAGAATAAGAAAACAAGAACTCCACAGACAGAAGCAGAAGAAAATTGATTTTTTTTTTATTTTTATTACAATTTTGAGGAAACAAGCTTGTGGTAAAGGAAAGTTTAAATTTTTCAAAATGAAAATGCTTTCAGTTATTTCTTTTGAATAATGCATGTTCTAGATTTTATAAATTGATTTTATACAATTTCTTACTTCAAATACGAAAATGCCGTCTCTTGTTGAAGAATTTTATGAATTTTATTTGGCAAACTGCTTTTGCTGTATTAAATGGTAGTTTGTTTCGCATACAAGTTGGAATTTTGTTCATCTGAACAAAAAGAGAATATTATTCCGAAAATTAAGTCTTCGATGTATAATCTTATTTCAATAAGGACATTTTCTTTCTGTATTACACAATAAATACAGGAATATTTTTCACCACTTTCTTTCATTTTTTTATTTTGAATTTACTGATTTCAAGAGCAATAATACATATTAACTTAAAACTATTTATAATAAATGAGAAGCCTTATTATATTTTTAGTTCAAAGACACAGTAATATACATGGGATACAAAAATATGAATTTGTGTTTAACCCATCAGCAGAGGCGCTGGGACAAAAAAACTAACCCCGCTGCATTTTTTGCATGAAAAAGGGGGTTAATCTTAAATGACCATTCTTATACATATGGTATCTTACAAGGTCAAGGCTATGAACAGGTGGTCAAAAGGAATTTCTTTTACGTTCAGAAAATCGAGTTTTATTACTGCAATAATGCCAGAATGGAGGAATTTTACCCTGCGCGTGTGCTCCAGTTTCATTTTAGTCTAGCATTGAGAAACGAAGCGGGGGGAGACGAAATGCGAAAAAGATTTTAGAGCTGGTGTGAAGAGATTAGCCGGAGAACAAGAATACTTTCAAAAAGAAAAAAAAAACCTAAAAGAGAATCCGGACGTTTCGATCTATGCCCCAAAAAGGATGACGGAAAAACAAGAGTTTCCAAAGCAGAGGGCAATGAACTAAGCTGTAAAAGGCTTTTTATCATATTTTCTGAACATTTTTCAAACTTAAGCTGATGCAATGACTAAAATGCGGCTAAGTTATATTTTAAGAAAAAATAGTACATATAATATGTAATAATTATTAAAATTATAACTATTATTTTTATAGTAATTTTAGACATAGTTTACTCAAAAAATTTCAATACAAACAATATAAAATATGTGTTTCAAAATATTGATACACCTATTATGTGAACTTTTAAAAAGTCAGTTGAAAAAATTTCATTTGTTTTATAGCAAAATTCGTCGGCCGAAACTTTTATGTGTGCATTTTTCAGTAAAAATACATGTTCAATTAAAAGTCGATTTTCGGCAACAAATATCATAAAGTATCGCGTTAAATTGTTTTTAACTCTTCAGATTGGTTCATAATTACTAATATAATAGCCCAGATCTCTCGGCAACGCTCTGACGTCACCAACAATAAAACTCTCGCCATGGCACTGCGAGACGTTAAACGGCATTATTTCATTGTTGGAGAACATAAATTTCAGTAATTTTGCATTTAAAAGAGTAATTGTCATTCTTATTTCAAATTTAATAGCACTAAAATAGAGAAATAAAATTTGCTATCCATTGATATAAAACTTATCTCGCTATGATCAATAGTTCCCGAGAAATTTTAAATTGTATTAATCATATATTTAAAACGGTTTTTTAATAGAAAGTAGTAAATTACGTCAGTGGTATATCATGCGCGTGATATAGTTTGGACGCCACGATGTATCTAATTATTTAGTGCAATCGTCATGATATAATTTGATAATATTTTTTGTCAACGTTAAAATGTGCACAAAGACAACTGAAGTACAAGGAAAATTGTTAAGCAACGAAAAATACTTCACACTGAATGTTGTTTACCAAGAGGTGTTTTGAGTAAAGAAATATGTAAATAAAAAAATATTTCCTGTCATAATACATATGTTTATTTTATTCGTTTTCAATCAATGTTAAACATTTCTCTCACGTATATATCTATTTAATCACGTCAGATTTGACGGGAAATCTCTCGAATAAAGAGGCAATTTGAACCCGTCATACCATGAGGGGTGATTTTCTAGTTTAATATAAAAGCTTTATTTTAGCCTAATCATTTATCACACGCTTATTATGCAACGAACAAGAATTGGGAAAAATTTGTCCCACGCGTGTACTTAACGTAGCAGAAAGGAGCGTGAGTGCTGACGGGTTAATATAAAACTAACACGAATTCGTGAAACAATACATTTAAAATGTGATTTCTGATAAACTCATCTGCTAATTGCTGCATACATTCCTTAAATTTTTTCGCTATATAAATAAACATTTACATATTTAAAATTAAATACTAAATTTTGCCGTTTTGCTAAGAAGGCCAGCCATTAAATGTGTCCTCGATGGTGTGGCTTGAGAGACTGGAGAAGGTTTTCGGGTTTAGAATTCGTTCTCGGAATCTGACAACAGCTTAGAATTCGTTCTCGGAATCTGACAACAGTTTAGAATTCGTTCTCGGAATCTGACAACAGCTCAGAATTACGAGGTCTGTTTCAAAATATCCTTTATGTTGCTTGAAAATGGGACGTAAATGTCACTAATTAGCCAGAAATTAATCTGCCAAACATTTTATATTTGTTTTAAAATCTGATGTAACTGACGCTGAAACGTAAAATCGTTTATTTAGAATGTATTATGCAAATTACTCGAGTCAGGATGTAAAATACAAAATGATAGGCAGCATTAAATATTTGAAATAGTCTCATTAGGTGACATTTTTATGTAGAAGATTATATTATCTCAATAACAGGTGATTCAGTCAAAGAGGTATTATTTTTATATTCCATTAAAAGGAGGATATAGTATTTTTCATAGCAAATTTTTTAAGTAAATTTTGTGTCATTTTCGGGCAAATTTTTAGGAAGCAATTAATTTCTAAATTCTCAACCACAAATAGTAACTCTGCATAATTCCTGGCATTTTCTTAAATTCATGTTCTTATTATTCGCCAGAAGCGCATTTTGCAACGAATTTGCTCCCCTTAATTTATAGCAAGAAATTCTTTCTCTTATATAAAATGTTTTCTCTGATTCTTATTACTCATTTACCATTTTTGCATCAAACCATAAACAAGTACCGGCCTGTATCTGTACAATTTTAATCCAATGTAATCTTATCCTTTAATCATATCAATAATAACATGCGGAAACGGCCTCAACAGCTACAGCGAGATCGCTTCCGTGAAGACACCAATGCAACCCGTGAAACAGTTTTTTTGTGTTTATATTTTCGACATAACTTTGAATTTTAACGTATGACTACGTTCCTCCCATTGGGATCTCAGGAAGGAATTTGATTCACACGCCAGAACGCCATGTAAAACGTTGTATGGGAGATCCTGTATATCTCGGTAACAAAATATCTTAAAAACATAACTAATGTTTTATTTTAGAGATAAAGGGTAACAACAGAAGTTACAAAAGACATTTTAATTTGGAATTGTAGTTCATCGACTACTGAGACACAAAGTTTGGCAAAAATACTCAAGAATTGGTTACGCGATCCTCTATATCTCGGTAAATAAATATGTTAAAAACATATCTAATGTCTTATTTTAGAAAAAAAGGGTAGCAACAGAAGTTACAAAAAAATTTAAAAATCGGAAAATAGCCATGTGAGTAAAGTACTTTAACATCAGCGGCTGTTTGAAAAATACAGCCTCCCGTCTTTTTTTTCTTGGATTAATAAAGATTCTAAGCACACCCATCTAAACTGAAAACCGGGTATGTTCGTCTCTGGAGTCATGGTGTGTTGTACCATAGTAGCTCAAAGATATTGTACAATATTGTACGATATTGTATAATATTGTGCAACAATGTTATTCTTGAAGTAATTGGGGCAATAATTCAATTTGAGCTTCGTATACGGATTCCGGAGAGGATCAGCAAATCTAGATCCACGAAGGGAAAAAGTTTCCCCGTCGCTACTATCAGAAAAATCCAGTCGTTGATTAACAACAAGAACAAAAAAAAAAACAATGATTAGAAATAAAACGTAAGTTAACACCATTTGTACCTAAGCCAGAAAGATAACAACAGGTCCTTGTGAGAGAATGAAACCGATTATTTCAATCACCTTTCTGTACATTGTTCTGGTGATGACCTCATGACAAGACGTCATCAATTCCAGGGAGCATTGAAGGCGTTTCGCGTTATCTCTCAACTCCCGCTGCTTTAAAACTCGGACTGGATTCTGCTGCTCATTTCTGGAAATCTGTGTAGAAATGGGGGTAAGAATGCAATTATGTTTTGCAATTTGCTTGGCGTTTCCTTCATTGAAGTCTATGCAAAAGGAAACTTCCGAATAATTTA
>BGPR01015995.1:22617-34107 GCA_013235015.1 Araneus ventricosus
GGTAAGAATGCAATTATGTTTTGTAATTTGTTTGGAGTTTCCTTCATCGAAGTCTATGCAAAAGGAAACCTCGGAATAATTTAGAGCATCTAAATTTTGAAATGAAATATGTATAATGGGACGTATGTCCGGATGCTGACTAATGGGATATTGGATCAAATTTAAAAAGTATTTAAATGAGTACTTTCAAAGAAAATTTCAGAAACAATTAGTTAAATATTGGGCAATTTTCTGAAAAAATAAAGTCGGAAGGTACAAAGACGTATAAACTATTTCTGTTTTTATTACTTTAAATACTGTTCATTTAGGCTGTTTCTTCCTACAGAATGAAATTAAATGTGGCTATATTCCACTTATAATAAAAAAATGTACAAGAAAATTTTGGCATGAGTTAACTTAAAAAAATATTATATATAATTTCTACTTCAAAAGTATAAACTATTTACAGGTAGATAAAAAGATTGATAAAAATAATTTTTCTAAAGATATTTTATTGTTCGTTTCAAAAACCAGAGACTAGAAATTTGGCCGATTTTACTATGGAAGGGAGTGACGGGCAATGAATAGGATAAGAGCTTTTTCGAAGTTCATTGTTTGGTCATAAGTTTCCTCCGAGTAGACAGTTTTTTTCCCTTCTGTTTAAGTTAGTACTTTATTTAGTCAGTCTTTACAGTGAATCAATAAATGAAAAGAATGATTTGTATACTCTTAAGTAAAATGTAAACATCACCCCCTCCGTATTTCACCTCATCCCTATTTTAAAGAAAACAATTCCACCTGCCGCATGCGCAAAAGTACGGAGGGTTTCCACGTCTGAGAATGATGAGTAATAGTGTATTTATTTGTAGAATTATTTGATTTTAATTATTTTTCTTTTCAGCTATAATTTTAATTAATTATTTTAAACATCACAGAATCTTCAAATCAACTTTTTCTGAATTGCCTCTCTAGGTACTATCACTCTAATGAATAAAAACGCGTGTGTGTCATATGAAAGTGCTTTAATAATATATGCCACTGTAACTTTAACTCAATTTCAGTTCTAAATAATATCTGATTTTTCTAGAAAAGTCATAAATCTGTCAGTTCCGAATCCTTTTTGACCCTATTAATCTATTTATCTACAACTTTATTTACTACTCTTGTTTTTTGTTTTTTGTGGTCGTTAGTCGAAGCGAATATATACGTTAGGGTGTCTCAAAAAAACTTTTGTTTAAAAAACACCTTGCTTCCCATGGTTTTTCACATTCCTTTTGGTCCTAATAGAAAGTATATGAAGTTTAAGACCTCTAAGTTTAGAGTAGGGTTTGCCTGTAAAACCTCAAATTTGAAAGAAGCACTTAAAAGTCATATTTTTAAAAAAATTTTAAAAATGTTATATGGTTACTAATGTTTTTAAAATGGTTTATATTTGTTCCTATGGACATGTTTACTTAGAATATAAACACAAATAAGTATTAACTGTACCCTTAGCCACTTATGACTTGAGAAAAAAGCATAAAATGATGAAAATGTGCACTAATTCTGCATTGTTGCTTTTTGGAAACACCATAGGACAGTTACTGTATATTCACAATAACAGCTTAAAAATTTATTAAAATGTTAAAGCAGGATATAAAAATGAATACAGTGATAAGTTAAAATCGACAATTTTATTTGACAGTTTAACACGTACCATTAAGAAACAGATTAAATACTCACAGTAGATAATGGTCAAAATAACTTGTAAAAATTCTAATCACTGTCAAATAATATCATTTCATCACTTTAACTAAGTTAAATTTCATTCAAAACTGGCTTCTTCAAGCAAGGGGCTTTTTTCCTTATATTCTTTAACAGATTGAAGTAGAATTTGAATCTGTTATTCATTTTTGATTATCGATTGACTAAAATCTTTCATTAGTTTTATCCCTCGTTCGGCTGTGCCGTTTACTACTTTTAATTTCATAAAAGTGGAAATTAGCAGAGTGTAGTATGCAGAGATGAGAAACAGTTTAAAGTAATCATCGTTTATTTTTAAACACATAGACGTAAGACAATTATAACGACACAGACATGGAGACGTTTTACAAACGTATAGTTTGAAGTACACATCAAACCTCTTAACCGGCTCTATGTGTCAAAAGACATCCATGGAATCATGGGATACATGTGACGTCACGCAGTGACGTATTGCATCATGACATCATCACAATAGCTTATGATTCGTTGAATATTGAATGAGGAGAAGGAAGGAAAGTAAACTGTGTATTATTTCCAACAGTTCTCGATAAAAGTTTTCTTTTCTTTGGAACCTGGAATCTTCTTCCAAGGCCGAAGGTCTATTATTAAACAAGGCTGCAGCTACGTTAAACAAATGAAAAGTGAACGGTAAGACTTAAGAACATGGTGCGGTTTCTCGCCAAACTGGCGCCAACCATCCAAAAAGTCGCCAAATATCCGCCATCTTGGATGGTTTCAAGATGGAGGCGATTCTAATGACAGCCATGGCAAAAAATGTAAATAGTACATAAAATTTGGAATAGTACATAAAATTGCAAATAATACATAAAATTGTATGAAATTTAGCATGAATTTTCTCAAATTCTGGCACAAATTAGAAATTCTGGCAAAGTTTTTGGGTTGCCAACCAAATGAAGAAGGTTATCGCATTTGGCGAGAACTCAATTTGGAGAGGGAAAAAAATTCAACTTGGCGGACCGCACCATGTTCTTAAGTCGAGCCAAATGAACCATGACATTTGTCCAACCAATAGATGCAGCTTTGTGGTATGATTTAAAACGGGGAAAACTGGGACAACATTGGGAAGTGATTTTTCATATGCTTTGTATTCCATTACGGTTGTTGTAATCTTCTTCTTTTGAGAGTCTTAAAACATATTTTCTAAGCCATTTTCTTAGAAAATAAAGAAAATATCACTGCTTCTTTTCTTAAATACCACTAATGTCTATTTAAAGTTAAAAGGGCAGCTTTGGCAGCACCAGGTTCGTATTTCTAGCGCAGGTTCAGGGACTCCCAAAGCATCAGATGATTCCCATGAGCTTCTGTAGCATTTTGGGCATTCAACCAAACCTTAACAAAAATCAAATCGTTGAGCAAACATATTTGATGCAAATTTTGGATTTTACTATTGTCATATTTAACTTGTTTACCAAAAGCATATGTCTTTGCCGAATAAACTATACATTCATATTGTATGCATTCACCTGGCTTTCTGAAATGGCATAGGCATTAGTCAATTAACTCTCCGATGAGAGTTTCTCTCAACATTATTAGGACAATCTCGGCGCATTCCCTGTAGTCACTGACTGCAGAGAATGTGTCACAGTCCCTGAACATATACGAGAAATACAACCCTGGGGTTTAAATTTTAGTAGACATTTGTGCTATTTGACAGTAGAATAAAAGCAGTAGGATTTTCTTTATCTCCTAAGAAAGTATCAGACTCTGAAAAGAAGAAGTTTGCAGCATCCTTAATGAAATACAAAACTAATGAAAAATCACTTCCCACTGGTGACCCCGTTTCCTCTGTTTTCAATCATACCACAAAACTGCATCAATTGGTTGAACCGAAGTCATGGTTGATTTTTCTTTTGTCATGGTTGATTTTTCTTTTGTTGAACCAAGATTGAGCCTGGTTGAAAAACAATCCTCATGCATGGGAAGATGATTTCACGTTCAAAGAAACGAAAATTTAACAAAAACTTAAAAGTAGTAAATGGCATAGCCAAACGAGGGGCAAAACTAATGGAAGATTTCAGTTAATCGATAACCAAAAATGATGAATAGACTCAAAATCTACTTTAGTCTGTTAACGAAAGTTCGGAAAAAACTCCTTGCTTTAAGAAGTCAGTTTTGAATGAAATTTAATGTATTTAAAGTGATGACATGAGATTATTTGACATTTAATGTAATTTTTAAAAGTTATTTGGACAATTAACTACTGTGGGTATTAAAGCTTTTTTTATATTACGTGTTAAAACTGTCAAATAAAATTGTAAAATTTAACTTATCACTGCATTCGCTTTTACATCCTGCTTTAACATTTTAATAAATTTTTAAGCTGTCATTGTGAACGCACAGTAATATTAGTATGATATTTCCAAAAAGCAACAACCCAGAATTACTGCAGGTTTTAGCCATTTTATGCTTTTTTCCCAAGAGGCTAAAGCTACAGTTATTACTTATTTGTGTTTATATTCTAACTAAACATGTCCATGGAACAGATATAAACCGGTTTTAACACATTAGTAACCATATAATTTCTTTAAAAACTCTAAAAATATGACATTTTAAGAGCTTTTTTCAATTTTCAGGGCTTTACTGGCAATCCCTAGTGTTAACTTAGAGGGCTGAAACTTTATATACTTTCTATCAGGATTAAATGGAAGCGGAAAAACCTTGAGGAGCAAGGGGTTTTTTTTAAAGTTTTTCTGGGAGACCCTAATGTACATCTAAAAGTACCTAATAGGTGGGCAACATTCGTTAAACAAGCCACATACTACTATATAAACATAATAGGCCGTGGTGGCCTAGTAGTAAGGTATCAGCTTTCGGGCGGATGATTCCAGATTCGAAACACGATTCCACTGAAACGCTACTGTGTGCGTGGCTCTGTTGAAAGTAGTACGTAGTGGCCAAACGTAACGTTGGTGTGATACAGAAGTTTGGAGAGGGCGTGCAAGCTCAGATGCCGTACTTGTCATCTTACCGCAGTTAGAAATTACGTGTTTCGTCCAAAATAGCCATCCTGTTGCTTGAAAACTGGACGTTAATGTAAGATTTTGACATAAGAAAGTATCAGATTTGCTCCAGCCATTTTGAAATTCTCTTTTAAACTTCCTTAGTAAATTGTTATTTGCAACAAATTCAATTCAAATACAATATTTTATTTTTATAGGCAAATAAAAGTGCTGAGATGGCGGTTGAAGCGACCCACCGTCTTGCGCTGAATCTATTGAAGGCAATCGCTAAGAAGGAGACGGGAAACATTTTCATATCCCCGCTCAGTGTAGCCACTGTTCTGTCCATGCTGTACTGCGGCGCTTGTAAAGGCACCGCATCTGAAATAATTAAGGTCCTTGGGCTCAGCAGCATCTCTGCAAAAGATCTCGAAGCTTCTTTTGACCACCTGTTGTCCGCCTTAGATAGGGCTGATAGTGCCTACAGCTTGGAATGCGCGAACGCCGCTATTCTCCAGTCGAATTTTCCTGTTAAAGATTATTATAAAGATGTCCTAAAGAAATCTTTTCATGCCATGGTGATTCATGAAAATTTCACCAAGGGTGAGCAGGTGGTTGTAGATCACATCAACAAGTGGGTGGAAAGCAAGACTCATGGCATGATTAGCCGATTGCTTGACTCGCTGGACAAGCTCACCGTAATGGTTCTTTTGAACGCCATCTATTTTAAAGGGACGTGGGAGACAAAGTTTTCAGAAAAAGCAACTCGCCTGCGGAAGTTCTACAACAAGGGTGCCGTGGCGAATGCAAAAGAAGTAGACATGATGGATCTGAAAGAAAAATTCTATTACGCCGAGTTCGAGACTTACAAAGCTCTGCAGCTGCCTTACAAAGGCAACAACATCGCCATGTTAATTCTGTTGCCAAACTCTTTGGACGGCTTGGAGGAAATCGAGAAGCATCTCGCTCACAATTTCGTGAGAAACATAGGGAAAAGTATGCAGAACAGAAAAGTAAGAGTTTCCCTCCCAAAGTTTCGAATGGAGTTTTCTAAGTCTCTGAAAGAAACTTTCCAAGAGCTGGGCGTGCAGAAAACTTTCAAGGACGATGCAAATTTAAGTGGTATTAGCGATTTGCAAAGCTTGAAAGTATCCGACATTGTTCACAAGGCAGTGATAGAGGTAAATGAGGAAGGTACCGTAGCAGCTGCAGCTACTGGTGTAAGGAATACAATGGCGCTATCCAGGGAACTTGAATTCACTGTGAATCACCCCTTTCTGTTTACAATCTATGATATTAGGAACAATACGTACCTTTTTATTGGCAGAATTGTAGAACTATGATATTCTTTGTGTTCAAGGCTTAAATATCTTTCGACTTTTCAAAGAATTTTTTAAGATAATTCATCAGAAGATCGAATAAATGAAGAATTATTCGAGCTAAAAAATAAATAACGTAATGTATTTTAGAAATTCTGGAAAAAATATATTTTGGCTAAATCATAATAAACCTGAAATTATTCTACATAATTTTATCTTAATTTTGCCTGTTGTTTATTGGCATTTACATAGAGGTCTCTTTATCTATTATTGTTTTTGAGCCGTATTAAAGGAAGTTGGTTGGAATAAAAAGCTTTATTTTTTCTTTTGCTAACGATTTTTTGAGTTCAAGACAAAATATTATGCTACCGTGTTGAAATCTATAAAACATCAGAAAAAATCGTTTTCTATCATTCTTTCTAGCTCTCCTTTTTGTCATTTGATGTTTTATTTCACAACGCATATTTTTTAATAATATTTTACCTTTCTCAAGTCTTTTAAGTGTATGTTTTTAATTAGCAACGCCGGGAAAATTCTGCATCATATAATTTTTCATTTTAAAGTTGTATTAAAAAGGTAAATTGTTTAGAATAATTTTTTCTGTACCCATACTTCTCACGTTTTCATTTAAATCATACTGTGATAAGATAATAAAAAGCTAGAATTGAAAGTTTCAATTCAACAAGAATAAATTCAAAGGAGATTTACGCTTGTTGAGGAAAGTTAGTGATAATATTTGAAGGAAAGAAAACGGAGGCAGGCATATAAAAATATGAACGCCAGATTATCAGCTAGTGAAGTGTAAATTAAAAATTAAATAGTAAAAACTTTAATATGTAAAAAAATCTACTAACCCATACACTAGTAAATGTATATTTATACAAACTTTTTTTTATGAAATTTATTCACTCCCCATCGGGATTGCTTTGATCACTCTCACAGAAATATTTAGTACGATAATAAATGTAAAGTAAATTGTTGTGATATGATTCACCGCTTCGTAATGCTAAGGTAGATATTGCTAAAACAGCAAAATTACTACTGCCACGAAGTCACTATCTAGAAATAATGCTGAGCCAACCACTTATATTTTCATCAGCTGACATGTTAAATGTCATTTAATGCTTGTAGACAATAAAAAATAAATAAACACTTAGCCATATTTAACCAATTACTTCAAAACATAAGCGGATAAATCATTTTCACTCCTCTTTTACACCAGCGGACAAAATTTTAGAAAATGGGTCATAATTAGCAATTATTCTTGTTGTGTGTCAATCTTTGCTAATAACAAAATAGAATGTGTCTGTGTCTATATATGTTTACTTTGCGCTCAACAGAACACACCGCTGGACCTAGAGATAGGAAATTTGGCACACACGTGTTTTGGAAGGTGGGAATGGGGATTTTAGTTGATTAAGAATTCAGTGAAATTTTGACATTTTTCTTAATGAGTCCGAAAATATAACATCACAAAAATCATTTTTACACCATCTGAAAATGGAAGAAATTGCCTTTTCATTGACAGCTATTAATTTACTGTACACGTTTTTCTCTAATTGTAATAAATTTTAAAAAATATTTTTAGCCATAATTTACAACAATATTTTTCAACTTTCTTTATTATTTTATCAATTTTCCTCAGCAATGTGTCAACAAAGTCCTTTAAGGTAGCTAGTATATTAGGATATTCATCCAGTTTTCTTTGTTTAAACAAATATTTAATTGCGAGTTTATCTTAAATATCCTAAAGGATTTTACTTTCTTTCTTTCATTTTATAATTTTTTCAGTGAAATGTAAGCAAAGTCAACTAATCTAGTAAGTTTATATGGAAATATTTCCAGTAAGCTGAATGATTCTGGTTCCTGTGTTTGAGGACTTTTTTTATCAGCATGTCTAAATCCAGTTAACATACTGCTGGGCTTTAAAAAAATATTCCACGCCATTTTAATTTTGAGTTTAAATTTGTATTTTTCCAGCGGAATAGGAAAGAGAAGTTGACGCCAAAAATTTGCAATTAGACGTCAGATAACACTGACAGTTTCTTGACTTTTTAAAAGACGTTCATAGACAACAGGTGCAAGACTACTAAAATAATACAGGTTAAATTATATCAATCACAATTTGAAGTTTAAAATTCCTTTAGGAATACCAAATTATGCATTTAATTGAAATTAAATTCTCGGCGAACAAGCTGGTTGCCGAAGGGGGCGAGTTTATAATAAGGAAAACACTCACAAATTTCAAAATCGCATTACTAATATAAAAGCCCAGATCTGTCTCTCGGTAACGCTCTGACGTCACCTACAATAAAACTCGCGCCAAAGCACTGCGAGACGTTAAACAGCATTATTTCATTGTTAAAGAACCTAAATTTCAGTAATTTTAAATTTAAAACAGTAATTGTCGCTCTAATATCAAATTTAATAGCTCTAAAATAGCGAAATAAAATTTTCCATGGATTGATATAAAAGTTATCTCGCTATGATCGATAGTTCACGAGAAATTTTAAATTATATTAATCATATATTTCAAATTAATTTCCGTATTTTAATAGAAAGTAGTAAATTACGTCAGTGGTATATCAAGCGCGTGATATAGTTTGGACGCCACAATGCTTCTGATTTATTGCAATCGTGATGATATCATTTGATAATATTTTTTGGCGACGTTTGGCGAGCAGAGAAGTGCTTTGTTTTGATTAGAATTTCGAAAAAGAATTCCTTTGAAATTTTAACTTTTGGCTTACGTTTGACAAGCTGAGAATTTCATGGTTATTGAATTATAATTAAATTGTTAAACAACGAAAAATACTTCACACGGAATGTTGTTTACCAAGAGGTGTTCTGAATAAAGAAATATGTAAATAATATGTAAATAAAAAATTATATTTCCTGTCATAAAATATATGGCATTTTATTTGTTTTCAATCAAAGTTAAACATTTCTCTCGCATATATATCTATTTAAAAGCGTCAAATTTGACGGGAAAACCTTCGAATGAAGAGGCAATTTGCACCCGTCATACCATGACGGGTGATTTTCTAGTTACGTAATAATTGGCTTGTTTTCAGTGTTTGAAAAATCGAAATAATGAGATGGCTTAGTTTTATTGTTTCAATTTTGCTTAGTCGTCAATATTTTCGGAAACTTGTCTTATCTTTTCACCCTCCATTGGTTTCTACAATTGCAAATATTTTCTATTCATAATAGAGGCTTCCCTTATGACAAAGCATTCAAAACAATTTTTTGTGTAAAACAGTAAGATGATTCGGCAATTGTCAGATAAATTGGCTAACATTGTCTTGGAAATTTCTTTCCGTACTATTTGCATAGCATAAGGATTCATTTAAAATTTCAGACGGTCTCCACAAAAGAAACCTGATGTATGGTATTGTCGAATAAATTGAAATTTTTTCGATACAATTTTCACAAAATTTGAATTAATTTGATCTTTCAGACTGTTTTCATAAAAGGAATACTCATATTATGAGCTGACCGAGTTTTCAATGAATCGGAGTTTCACAACATTCCACAAAACAATTCAGAGGAATTCTTCGGATTCTTGTGTTTTTTTCTGATTATGTTTCTTCTGAAATCCAAAAAGAATTGATGGAACAGAAAATTCTTTCAAAATGTTGCTTAGCTTACTGGTGGTATTTCGGTAGTTCAGCTTATAAATGAAGCAGTTCCGTATAAATTCGATAAGTACTAACCAATAATAAATGTTAAATTTTTAAGAAATATTTTAGTGCAGGTTTCGCAAAATATGTCAGTTAATACTTGTTTATCACTCGGCGATGAACAAATACAAAACATGAGAATAAATACTGCAACATTTATTTTTCAAATGTTTATTAGGTATATTTTCAACATTAATTTGATAGTTCTCAAGAAGTTTCTCGTGTTTATCCTCCTGAAACCTGCGATTCATTAAAATGGATGTTTTAATTTTTCCTCCTACAGCAATAGATTTTTACTTTCTCGTATACGAAGTATACAAAGAGAAAGTATTGTAATCGTCAAAAAAAATTCGAACTCGAGATTTTAACGAATCTCCACGTTTTAGACCTCCTTGAGTCCGCAAAACACAATTTTGGAATTATGTCTGTGTGTCTGTGTGTGTGTGTATCTGTCTGTGAACACGATAACTCGAAAACTATTAGAGCTACGGGGATGAAATTTGGTATGTGGTCTTTAAACATAATTTGTAGGGGAAATTTGTTTGTAAAATCCGTCAACGGGAAGTCTGTCTGTCTGTATGTTCGAGGTCATGCGAAAGCTATAACTCAAAAACTTGAAAAGGCAGATGGATAAAATTTGGTACACAGTTTTATCGTCATGAATGTAGGTCCGTATAAAATTTTGGGTCAAATCCGTCAACGGGCTGTCGGTCTGTATAATAGCATACTTGTTCAACTCCATGCGCATGCGTAAATGCCTGTGCAAAGAAGGGATACTCCGAAAACTTGGCAGTTTGGCAAAAACCAAATCTGGCGGCGAGATTTTATAAGGAAGCAAACATTTAGGGCGTCTCGTTTTACTTGCGTATTGGAAGCAATCTCTGCGCATGCGCAAGCTATTCTCCTGTTTTCTTCTCCGCACGCGGAACTTGCATTGCTCGAGTTTGATAAAAAAAATAAATATTGAGAAGTTTTAATACATACGTATCTTTTTGAATATGATTTTTCACCTCAATATTTTATTATCACTATAATCAACAATGAAAAACCTTCTGATAGTCATTGCATTCTGGGTTACAGTTTGTTCGAACTTTTTAGCAACGAAGGGGGAAGGGAAATGACAAATGTTTGAAAAGTATACGAGAAAGTTTAGGGGAGGCCACTCCCGCTGGTTTTGTATCGAGCAGGAACCGCTCTGGCAGCACAAATAATGAACCAGAAATCACCTTTTAGCTTTTGGAATCTGGCAATGACGTTTTATTTGTTTACATTATGGCCATGTGTTTGCGTCAAATTGGAATTCCGCGCCCTCGTAGTAAGTTTTCATTTTTTTTTTCTAAACATAAGTTTTTATTATTGTTGTTAGATAATTATAGCAATTTTATCTCTTATCTCATGATATAAACAGTGAATAAAGCAAAAGCGGTAATATTTGTAGTTTATTCTTGTTTATAAAGATATCCATTAAAATGGATGTTAGGTCTCAATTTATCAATTGTATTAATGGAGTTAGTTTGTTTACATTAAATTATTACAAGTACATCTTAGTATTTTCATGAAAATTAAATGTTTTGCTTCTTTTAACGCATTTTTCTTTATTAGTTAGAATTATTTTATGCATTACTGCTGCCAGAAATTGATTTTGATACTGCTTAAAGCATAATAAACTTCTGAAGATTTTCATCAACAATATATCGTCTTTTTCTAATTATAGTAATTAACTTTTCTAATGCAAAATTGAAATTAATTAAATATTACAATTCTATTAGTAATTAGTTTCTATAATTTTATTAGTAATTGGTTCAT
>BGPR01015996.1:0-35548 GCA_013235015.1 Araneus ventricosus
CCAAATGATTGCTGCCTGCAATAGCCTGTCCCCAAGAGATTTTCATTATTGCTAAAGGTTCCAGATTCTGAACCTGCATGGTGCTCCTCTCTCAATATTACAAAAGAAATAGTAGATATTGTTCTGGCAATCAAAAATCAATTTATCTTTATGTGTCTCATTTTGTCACACTTGATTCTGGATTCATCACAATCTTTGCAGATATTTCTTCCAACTTACACCTAAATCATTTTCTTTGTACATTATTCGATGACTTATTTCTGGCATTTGGCCTACTGAATTTGTTCCTGGTCAATGTATGTTTGAGGCAAAAGTATTTTATATTCTTTAAACATACACAAAGCATTAAAAAAATAATCTAATTGAAAGCATACTATTGGCCTAAAGACACGTCAACAGCTACATATGTTATTCTGGAATCTTTACGACCAATAGGAAAAAGTAATCTGCGATAAGTGGAAATCGTATATATAAACAATTATTCAAACAGTGAGATATCGATTACTTTCAGACTATGAGGTAAGGAATTTTATTCATTAAAAAAAAGTATAGAATTAAATGGTCTGATTTACAAATCAAAGAATGTGCCTTGTCTTGATTTCCCATATGATGAACTAGTTTTGAGAAATCCTCATAATAATTTAAGGAAAGGTATCTGTGCTGCAAATCATTAATTTACATTTACATGAGCAGCACTCTTTTTCCTAGATGTTTCAAGTTAAAAGTCCAAAAGATATTAAAATTTTTTGAAATTTCAGGATTCTTGGTTATCCTATCAATATATAGATATAATTATTCAGGCATATTCAAAAAAAGTTGTTTATTTTAACCCAAAGAATAAATGTGTGAAAAATTTTCAATTTTTTTTTTCAAAGCAGTCAAAACTCCAAAAAACACATACATCAATTTTCATAAAGTTCCTTACGAATAAAGAAGAATGTTGGATGGTTATTTTCAAGTGTTGCACATACCATTTTATGTATTTTTAGTTTTTGTTTGCTGTTTGAACTTATTTTTACTATATTACTGTATTTTATAATATGAGATATCATGTTTCATATAACTGAATCTGCACATACATTAATATTTCCTTAATTTTATTCTCTTTGGGCTGATAGAGACAAAACCATTATTTTCTTTCCTATGGAAAAAAAATCTATTTAAAGCAAACTTTTTGCATGCATGCTGTGAACTGATTTTGTTTTCTGAAATTGTTGATAAATATATGTTATTCTGAATTGTTGTTTATATTATAATTATATGTGTAATCTTATACGAAATGTTGCATTTTATAAGCCATTGAATATGCTGTTGCTATATAAAAAATAATTTGTTTGTATAAAATCTATTTTATGTATTTCTTTTTTATGTATTTTTTAATGTAGCAGATGCAATACTAACTGCAATCAGTGTAAAAATAAATTTTTTGAAGTGAAATAAGCTTTTCGTTCATGTGTTAGTTTATTCAAATGATGTTTATTACTATAGAGATCAGTTATGAAAAATCTAATAAGATTAAAAGTTAAAGTTTGAAACAAAAAAGCATTTCATCAGTACATTGTGAAATACAATAAACCATCTTGTTCTCTTGCTATTTAAATGTCCATGGTAATCAAAATGTTATGAGTAAATTATTTGGAAATATATCTAAGTGTTACAATTGTGTCTGTAGAGGAAGGGACATTTTTTAAAATAAAGTAGAACTGTACACATTTCCAAATATAGGCGCAAGAATTTTTATTTGCAAACCATATTTGACAATTTATATTGATCTGATTTTATTCGATTGTACTTGTTTTAATATATTATCGTAAAAAAATATGTGCTGTATTGTTTTTAGCAGACTAGAAATGCGTACATTTATAATATTATAATATACAAGTACTTTTGTAATATAGTATACACCTAGAAGTTGTCACTTCTGCCTTGTGGTCTTACGTGCATCGGTTTGTTTTTATTTACAAAGGAAAATGTCTAAAAGCACAAGAAAAATTGAGCTACTTCAAAGAAATCAAGAAGGGAGTAAGCTAAAATCTTGAACAATTCATTGTGAATTTATTTTTCAGGTTTGTATAATTACAAGCTTTCTATAGAAAGCTTGTAATTTAGAGAATTATGTGTTTCAATGAAAAATACAGTTCCATTTGAAAATGAAGCAGAAAAAGTTTGTTTATGCTATTAAATTAAATGTTTGATTTTCCGTTTTAAAGTTTCCCTAATTATTAATCTCTGAAAAGTTGAATTAAATTTGCAATTTAAATGTTTTAATAAACTAATAATTTAAAAACAAGTACTGCATAAATGAACAAAAAAAATTCACAGTAATAGTAGGCAGTATCTCAGTTTGACTTCACATGTATCGCACTTAATGTATTGGGAAATACCTGATTGTTAAAGGATTTATGGGAAACCATTATATGCATGGACTCTCATATCTTTACAGAAAAATGAAGCATTTCTCCTGAAATTGGAACAGTAATGCAATCTTGAGTTTTTAATATTTGAAAAAAATTCAGTTTGAATATTCTATAAAATTTTCTTCATAAGTAAATTAAATTGTCAGAGGCATTGCTTAAATTTCCAGATACTTCAAGTGGTTTTTATGCTTCACTCAAAATTTTCAAATTAAGTATTAAAGCTTAATATGTCATTATTTTATTTCAATTTCAGCATAAATACTTCAAATTTTATTGCAGAAAAATGTAAGGATACTGATAAATATTTTAAATTTAATATTGCAAATCTGAAATGATTTATTTTATATGAAATCATTAATAGAAATTCAATTTTATGTCAATCCATTGCACAGTGCATATGGTTATACCATATATATATATATATATACCATTCCATGGTTCAACGTATTGCCATTCCATGGTTCAACGTATTACCATCCCATGGTTCAATCAAAGCACCAGTTGATGGAGTCAAGTTTCACCATGCTATGGTGACAACTATCCATGCACCCAACTATCCATGCACCATATTTTGGTGAAACGTTGAACTATTACTATTGTTACCAATTCTAAATTTAATAAGTATTATACACTGTTCAATAAATTGAAGTTAGATTTGAAATCTGTGCTTTTGTTTTCTTAAATACTTAAAATAAATTCACTGCATATTATGTATATTAATAAAGGAAATTAAATTACCAAGAAATGATAAATTTTAGTAATTATAACATCACTTAATAAATTTAACAATTTGTAAAAATGAGTCAATGAGTTTTTGTATTTATTTTTATAGTTCATTTTTCACTCTGCCTCAGGCATTTATATATTTACAAGCATTCTGCTTTTTTCAAAATCGTAGTGATGTTGAGAATTGAGTAAAATTTTACCGGTTAAAAAGCAAAAATAAATAAATATTAATGCGATTGGCATTATAAATGGACATACCGTATCTCAAATTTTACCAGATAATTTGTAATAGAACCAGAGTTATTCTGGTAAATTTATCAAATTAAATGGTCTAAATTATCATCTTATTGGTAATAGAACCAGAGTTATTCTGGTAAATTTATCAAATTAAATGGTCTAAATTACCATCTTATTTGGTAGTATTACCTTTGTGTACGGTAATAATACCTTTGTGTACGGTAATAATACCTTTGTATACGGTAATAATACCTTTGTATACGGTAATAATACCAAATTCCATACCAAACAGCGTGGTAAATAAACGATATTTTTCTGGTTATTTTACCATAAAGTCATTACTAAACTGCTACGGTAAAAAATACCGTACTTTATGGTGTTCCATATGAGCCAGAGAATACGGTAAATTTTACCATATTCTGGTAGTTTTGACCAGAATTTTTTTTCAGTGTAGGTAGGGAGGAATATACTTTTTAATACTGAATCCCAGATAGCACGTAAGTGTGCAGAAAGTTTGATTTTGATTTGATATTATCTTATCATGGCGAATTTGACGTGTCAAACTTGAAACGAACTTGCCACATGTTCGCCGTGACAACTAACGCCACCCTCGCTTGCAAAACGCGTGTGCCACAAGTTCGCAGTGACAAATAGCGCCACCTCCTTACAATGCAAACTTGCCACAAGTTCGCCGAGACATACCTCACGTTTGCAAAACAAGCTTAGCACAAAGAGATGATTATCTTTGTCTCTGTTTTAAAAAAAACATCCGATTTTTAATAGCATTTCCTAGACCGTCCTTCTTTTTATTAATTCAATAAATCAATGGTAATTTGTAAAAAACTACCTTTTTCATAAAATCAATTTTGAAACATTTTCCATCTTTTTACTAAATATAACACTCGCACTTTAAAGAAAACTATGTCACCTTTTTCTTAATGTTGAAATTTTAGCGTTTGTAAACAAAATTAAACCGAAAACACCGTCAAGGTTTGTTGAAAAATAATAACTTCTACATTTTTTCCCATTTTAAAGTAATTACTTTTGAACTCTAATTTCATAATTTATTCTACTAGCAAAACGTAGTTATTAGCGAAAATAGCTCTCTCTTTGACTTCAAATCGTATTCTCAACTCAAAAAATTAATGAAATAAAAAAAACAGTTTAAACTAAATCCTATACGAATCGAATTGAACGATGTATTAGAAAAATCTATTTTCTCCTCTCAGAGTTTAACTGGCCCAGTGGTTAGCGGGCCATACTCGCAACCACTGCGACGCGAGGATTACTGTTCATACAAATATTAGTTAATACTTCACAGAGGCAAAGAAAAAAAATATTTTTCATAATTATATTCTTTCTAACTGCATGCGAATTTAAAATCAAAGAATTACATCATATTTTGCAAAAGAAATGAATATCAGCTTACAATTTATTCTTCAACATGACATTATTTAAACCGCACTATGATATACACTCATGTCCATAAATTAAGGATAATTCAGAATCACACAGAAATTGAACTCTAAAATAAAAATTTCACCTGTAGAATTATCACACACATCTTGAAGAAGAATATGCAAATTACAGGAAACCACCAGATGGCGCGGATAGTACGTCACAATGACGAGAGTGTAAGAGAGGGGTATATAAGGAATGGTGGCAAAGAAGTAAAATTGTTCACAAGCGCTTTAAAAGCCTTTCAGTGCAATAACCGCTTAGTTATGGCACAAAGGAAGCATTTGGATGATTTTTTACGTCGTAGAATTATCGGACGACTGGAATGTGGACGTACCCAGCTGGAAGTATCCGAGGAACTTGGAATCGCCTAGAGTGTCATCTCGAGACTTTGGCAACGATTCCAAGATGATGGTAATGTGAGTAGATGTTACAGCACAGGTCGCCCCCGAGTTACAACGCCGAATGAGGACCGGTATTTGGCAGTTACTGCCAAAAGAAACAGACGGAGCAAAGCATCAGACCTGTCTCCTCAGCTCTCTTCAGCTACCGGTACGACAGTTTCAAGGCAGACCGTGTACACACGCTTAGGGCACATTGGTCTATATGCTCGTAGACCTGTCAGATGTGTTCCACTTACCGCAACTCACTGTCGCCTGCGATTAGCCTGGAGTAGAGAGCATGCATTGTGGACACCGCAACAGTGGTCTTGTGTGATGTTTTCCGACAAGTCAAGGTTTAGTTTGCAGTCTGATTCTCGCCGGACCTTCATATGGAGAGCGCCAGGTACCCGTTACCACCAAGAGAACACCATTGAACGACACCGTTACGTGGTGCAGGATGGCTCGTTTGGGGAGGAATTATTCTTGGTTCCAGAACTGACCTGCATGTTCAGAGTGTAACGATGACAGGCCACATCTATCGGGATGTCATTCTGGAACAACATGTGCGTTTGCTTCGGGGCTCCATGGGTGCTGAATTTCTGTTTATGGATGACAACGCCCGTCCTCACCGTGCAAACATTGTAGACGAATGCCTTCAATCGGAGGATATCACCCGTATGGATTGGCCAGCATACTCACCGGACTTGAATCCAATAGAGCATGTGTGGGATATGCTTGGACGACGAATTGCAGCCCGTCAACCCCCTCCCACCTGTCTACCGGAACTTCGGAGGGCATTGCTTGATGAGTGGTGTAATATTCCCCAAGATTAGATTGATAATTTGATACTCAACATGCCTAGGCGTTGTAATGCCTGTATTGCATCGTCCGGGAGACATACTCCGTATTAACCATCATACTAACCATGTTATACTGTTTTTTGTAAATAGGTTCTTTTTTGAAATTTGCTCCAGGGAGTAAAAATCGCAATTTTTATTAATTATGTCAGACATATAGCATCTGTTTTGCTCTTTACCTTTTGTTTAATAAATAGACTTTACAAATAAGTCAAATTTGTTTTGCTTCTATCTCTTTCTTTGCCTGAACTTCTTTATCCTTAATTTATGGACGTGAGTGTAGATAGAGGTGTGATTTTATGATTGCAATTCTAGGCATGCAAGGAAATGCAATAATAGAGAATGTATACTAATTTACAAAAAAATTAGGAAAAAAATATAAAAATATGGTATTACAGAACTAAAAATTAATAAATTTCATTAAAATTACACAGCATACATGCAAAACCAATGCTACATCAGAATTTGCAAAAAAATAAAACATACAACATGAGATAAGTGAAATTTTAGATCAGTGCCAAATTTGGAACTCAATCGGTCAACGAAAAGATGTTCAAAAGGCATATACACAAATGGAAGTTCTGTCCAGTCTAAGCACGAGGATTTTCTGATGCCAATATAACAATATAACATAAAAATACATGTTAGAAATATAAATGTGAAAAAATGATTATTTAAGGTGGTCAGATTTGGTAGGAAATAATGTTAGGATTAATAAAAAATTAAATCAAATTCAAAGAACGGTGAAAATCAAGGTAACAAAGAGGTATAGAATTGGTTCCTGGGAGGCAGAACAAATTCTGACAGGTTGATCACCAATAGATTTGATTGCTAAAGAGGATGTCAGAAAATATAATATTTTTACCAGAAAGTTACAGGTAGAAATCGATTATACAAGTATAAGTTTTGTGCTTCTCAAGTGTTATACAACATTCACTTATCCAACCTGAGAGAATATTCATATTTCTTGGTCAATATTTGGATAAAAAATTTACCATAATAGGATATACAATTTAGTAGGTCTTTTGTCCCTCAATGTCTATGTGAGGAAAACCTACTTTAGAAGCACTGCAGTTTTTTCAAGAAGAAATGTGTAATGAAATTCCAAGCTAACCATTTTTTTTTTGTAATTGTATTCGAAATCTTTTTTGTCAAGAGATATAATTACGTTTTATTCGAAGAATAGAAGTGAATCTTATAATATGTTGTGTAGCTACATGTTTTTATATAAACCCTTCTTTAATTCGGATAATGTGCACTGCTTTTCTGAAAAAAGAATCAGTTTTCTGCAGGTACAGCCTACATATAGAGCTACAAGTGCCATAGATGACCACTATTTCCTTCTAACTTGCAAAGAGGCACGAAACCACTACATCAGCACACACAATAATAATTTATTTAAATGTTTTTCCTGATTTCTATGGATTTTACTTGATATCACAGCTGTGCCTCTTCATCGCTACAATTTATTAGGTAAAAACTCATTACCGAAATTTCGAAGTCGATAGATTCAAGGCTCTTTTCTTATCAGCATAATTGCATTAGGACGCAGGGAGCAGCAATCGTTTTATCCTTTGGAGGAATGTTATTCGGATATTTAAAGCTAAGTGTTTTCTTTCTAATAGACTTCAGTTGAAAGAAAACACATGACATGGTACTTTAGTTGAGATGAAGTGTAATTTGAGCGTATGACACTGCGGAAGTATTTCTTTTAAAACGAAACCTTGTATGGAGATAGATTATGCCGTTTTTTCTCTAATAAATTTTAAATACTAGGAATTTTTTAAGAGTTTCAACTATTATCTTTATATAATGGAATTAATTGAAGTATTTGCAAAAATAAATATATTTTTGGGAAGAAAGGATCTATATACATTTATGAATGTCGAAATGATTTCAATCTGATAATCTCATATCTTCACTAACAACACTTAATAAAAATAGTGAAAGCAATCGTGAGACAAAACAATTGGAGCTCTTAAGGAGAGTTGGAACCTTAAGTCCGTTAACCCTAACCCTGTTACTTCGATGTACCTTTTCTCAAAATCTGTTATAGATTCATGTTTGAAATTTTTTATACAAGTTAAGTACATCTTTCTCATTCTACTAAAATGATATTTTGAAAGAAATTCAAAAATTTAATTTTTGCAAATTTTTTTGTGTCAGAACAAAAAATGTTAAATTGGCCAATTCGATGTACCTTCTGTCAAAATCTGTAACAGATGCATGTTTGAAATTTTTTATCGAAGTAAAGTACACCTTTCTCATTATACTTAAATTAACTTTTGGTTAATTTTTAATTTTTTATAAATTTACGAGATATTTAATTAGACAGTGAAATTTTATCCTATTTGGGCAAAAAAAAATAGTAAAAGATAAAGTTTTGAGTTTTTTTAAAAAGCTTGTATCTTTTTTAAAACGTGTATCTGTAACAGATTTGGAGGAAAGGTACATCGAAACGGACAATTTTCCATTTTCCTTTTTGACACAAAAAATTTTTCTAAAAAATAATTTTTTGAATTTTTTTTAAAATTCATTTCGGTATAATGAGAAAGATGTACTTTACTTGCATAAAAAATTTCAAGCATTAATCTATAACAGATTTTGAGAAAAGGTACATCGAAGTAACAGGGTTAGGGGGTGAAAGGACTTAGGGTTCCAACTCCCCTTAATGTGGATATTTTAAGAGAAGGACTCAAAAAGGAATTTTAGATGCTGTGGTTCGCTCTCTTCGGCAGAGTACAATACGCTTCGCCTTAATCATGAATCCTTGAGTCATGGATTTGTCTAAATATGTTGAGCAAAGTTGGAATAGAACAATAAACACCCCTACCCCAAAAGAATTTTGAATTAAAGTATTTTATTCTTTAATCATTTGATGGAAACATCTTGCTGGTTGTCATTTTCAGAGATAACCATGTAATTATTCTTCGGTCATTAATTCCTTTGCTTTTGTTATGAAAATAAAAACGGAACATTTACTGTCTTCCCGACAATCAACTGATTTGTAGCGCAAATATCTGACTGGAGTATACCAGATATATTATAGGATGATAAGTGTCTGTATCAAGATTTGGTTCGTGGCAAAAGAAAAATATTCGTAATTTAGAGAAAAAGTTTAGGGACTGTAGTATTTCTCTATCTATAATATCATACCAATCCACGTGGACAAAATATGAATGTGCCTGGTGAACATAAAGCTCTCAAATTATTTCTCGAGTATAATTGTATTTTTAATCTTTACAATAATCTATTCAGTTTGGTGTACATGTCTGGGACAAAGAACACCTCTCTATGTCATTGAGATTTTAATCCTGATAATAATGTAAAAACTTCGGCTGATTTTCTGAGAAAAAGAAAGATTCCCTATGCACTTGGGATTTTAATCCTGAAATAAATCTAAACAGTTAGGCGGTCGCTTTCTTTGGGACAAAGATTGTCCCAATATATCCCTGTGTCTCACAATAATCTAAACAATTGGGAGGACGTTTTGTATAGGATACAGAAGGCCTTCCTATGTATCTACGAATTTAATACTGGCAATAATCTAAATATTTCATAACATTTACAGTTAAAAAAATTAAACTAATCTGTTATGTGGTTTACTCGATGAATTGATTACTTAAACACCTAAATTGTTAACTTGATATTATCTATAATATAATATCATATATACCTAAATTGTTAAGTTGTTCACTTGATAAATTGTTTACTTGATAAATTGATATATAAAAGAACATAAATTAATAACTTAATATTATATAATATAATATATAAACACTTAAATATATAAAACTGCAGTTCATTAGATTAAAAAATTGCATTTGTTAAATTAATATGTGCGTATATATTTTAAATATCCTTTTTACTAAAAATAAAAATTAAAGGGAAGATATCATGCATAAATATAAAAAAGAAGAGATAATAATGTCAGACATGATGCAAAAAAATTACTCCTGACAAAATGGAACTAAAAGATTTATTTATATTGATACATAAAAAACAATCATTGACATTAACTTGTATATCTCTAGACTACATATTATCAGGGGCCCCCTTTTCTTAAACTAATAATGTTGATCAACATTCGCGAACATAATGTAGAAAAAAAACGCATCTTGTATTAACCTGGAAAGTCAAAAGTCCGAGAGATTTTTTAAAAAAAGTTCTCAGTTTTCCTTTCTTTTTTCTTATCAAGAGCGGAATGCATTGGATCCAATAACTTTTCACTATTGTTCGTCATGAAATACGAAAGAAAATATATTGATAAAGGAAAAGGTCTTATCTGTCCCTGCGATCTCCAAAATGGTCGGATTCCTCCTTCGTCAATTGTTATCCATCACACAAGTCCGCTCCTTATTCTACAATCCAGACGGGGGATATTACACGAAATGAGCATTTACAGACTCTTTTTCGTTCAAAAAACTGAGCAAAAAGAACACAATTCGAACCGTCCCCACCGGAACGAAGTATATACACCATTTTCAGTACTATTTGTACCATCAGCAGTACTATTTGAGAAGATACTGAATCCTGCACAGATAGACTTCAATATCTTCTTCCAAATACAGTAATGAAAATTTTAAACACAGCCATAGAGAAACTTGTTACAGCATTAATGCCCAACATATTCGAAATGTGTGCACTTGACTACAATAGACATCGATTACGGCAAAACGTTTGCGGCAACAACCATCACTAATTCCTAAGACAAATGAATGCGGTTACAGTTTCATTGAAACCACAGGAAGTGCACCGATTTATATTAATATTAAACAAATATTGAAAATATTTTAGCGTTGTAGCAGTAGCTTTTTCTAAACAAAAGATTTATCAAATATTTAATCATATGTTATCAACTTTATTTTCAAAAAAATTAAGAAAATATTTCAGTATTGAAAGTCCAAATTTTTGGACCTCATTTTATTTTCCTGTCGTCATTTATAATTCTTATTTTTAAATTATCAAGCGGGGCAACTAAGAAGTATTTTAATAATTTGTGAAGTTGTCTGATCTTCGAAGGCATTTTCTTGAACTATTTTCCATAATCTTTTGCATCGAACGAACAATTGAACTTCTTCGGCAATCTCTAATTAATCGGTCCCAGTTTCATTTTTTCTGGTAAATCATAGAAAGAAATATAAATCTTTTACTTCGGGCAGGCATTTGAGTTATCACTGAAAAAACATTCTGCTTAGAACATAAGTCTTTAAAAGGCCTATTCTCACATCCTTTATTTTATCCGTGTAAATGTTTAATGCGCATTATATCAATAATAAAATATGCATTCCTATACTGAAGCCGTTTGGGAAGAATGTTAAAATTTTGTTGGCAAATTATATATGAGCAGTTACATATTAATTAGGGTCGGGGGTGATAGTAAACAAGATGCGTCAAAAATATTTTTCATCAGATTCAATATGGTATCTCCTTAGGGACACCTTTCCAAAAACCTTCTACATAGCTTCCGAACGTCGCCAGCACAGTTTTTACAATCGTCTTAAAAACCATTTTCGTTGTAGTTCCGAGTGGTAGAAAAAAATAATTTCAGAAACCTTCTTTTATACAATAAAAGTTAATTAAAGATGTGTTCATGTTAAAAGGGAGCAATAATAATACAGAAAAATATATTTTTGAAAGCCAGAAACATTTTCCCGGTACCAAAATGTATGTACCGTTTTCTCCATTAAAAAAAATTAGAAGTTCGAAAATGACCAAGGGAACTGAGAATTAATCATTGACATATTTACGGAAATTCATATAACATATTGTTATTTCTGTAATCTTTATGAAATCTAGAATCATAAAATAAAATGTATACATGTGCATATTTGTGAAACCTGGATTATAGATTCATTTCAACTTTTTTTTATGAAAAGGAATGCAGTTTCCTCATACAAGTTTCGTTTCCAGAAAAGAAAGTAATATCCGATCATTGCTATTGTTGCACTACAAAATAAATTGTTTATTTATTTGTTGACGCTGACACAGCCTACCCAGAGGATTTAAGACACAGATTTGGTCGACGGGAAATTTAAATTAGGAAGAAAACAAACGAAATACCGATAAAAATAGAACATTGCATCCGATCTGAATTGCAAAGATGGCAAAAACGCAACATCAAGAATACAAAAGTTCTGAACAAGCTCAAATGACAAAGCAAATTAGATTAAGGTTAGCTTTGTTTATGATCCACAGAATACAGTAACATTGTTCAAAAGTTTCAAACAAAGATGAAAAAGTATTGAATTTTATAAAAGACAGCTATCTGTAGTCTTGAAACTGGTCAGTCTCAATCGGATGTCGGTCGACTGTTGCAGTGATGATAATTGAATCTAAGTAGTGGCTGGTATATAGGCAGTGGAACCGATTACAAACTGCAGCGCTCATCTAAAAGATTCTGTCTCATTTCCTTCAATAGCTTTGACACTTGGAAATTTTAGGTATGGGCCATTAAAAGCATGACTCCACAAAGAGATGATGACTCCAGAAGTGTTTCGGAACCTCGCTGCTGGCATGGGTGCAATAATTTCTAGGTATACTTCCGACAAATGACAAGGTTAGAAGTGAGAAATTAATTACTTTCTTAAAAGGCATTTTTGTTTGTGTTTAAAGTGCAGGTCAACAGAACAGCTTGATTTAATGCAATAAAAGGAAAGCAGTATTTTACTCAACGTTACCAATACCCTTTTCCTCTTGAAAACCAAACCTTAAATTCCGAAAGAATTTCCGGAGCCAACTTTAATACATTTTACGTATTTTGGGAGCTTTTTAATGAATTTATTTGTAATCAAATGGATGTTGACCTAAAATGGTTTTCATATTCTGCTGGAGATGAAATTCACTTTAACGTATTATCATCATAATAAACAAGAAGAGTTTAATCTAAATAAATTTTTTAAGCATTTATTTAAAAAATTAATGTCATATTACCTTTGTTACCAGCGACGAAGAAAGAAATTACACTGTTGGAAGTGAATTCGTCGCTACTTACACTTCTCGTTATATTCCGAGATAATTTTTGTATTTTTGAATATTGGTAAGAGATGGTGGAAATAGTCCTACTTTCTTCAAGTTCTCGCGGTGAGAATTCCCACTCTGAATGGAAAACATTATCTGTTGAGTGTTATGCACAGAAAAGTCGTCGATAGTATAAAAATAAATTTATTTGACACTCAACATATTGTAAACAATAAAACACTAGTTGGGTAGTTTCCTTTCAACTACTTCACCGCTGGAGTGGGTGAATAACAGATAATCATTCCGCAAGGGTGGATAGTTATTAGAATTACCATAGTTCCGCAGGGGCGGATAGTTATTAGAATTACCATATTTCCGCAGGGGCGGATTTTAGATAGTTCACAGGTTAAAACTCTGCAAGGGCAGATGATGTGGTTTGATCACCAGATCGAATACGAGCCACAGCTCAGGTGGGTGGCTGCTTTCATTCCGATCCCAGTTGGTAATGGTTGATTAGATGTCGGGCCAGTAGGTGGCGCTTCAATTGTGCGCTACCTAACATGATTAATTTGTATATTCTGCAATTAAATAAATGCATCCTTTTGGGATAAGAAGGGGATAATATAGTGCTAAGAATATTCTAACTTCATTGGCGTGACATCATTTTCGGACATTTATTTTACTCACCTATCTGTATTTACAATTTCAGTGAAAGCAAACCAGTTTCAAAAATGTAAGCGATCCCGCTTTCGGGACACCATTTCGTGAAGAATTCCAATATGTTCCAAAAGCTACTGGCAGAGAAAACAGTCTTCACTCTCTTATAAAAAGTGTTTCTGTTGCAGCCCTAAGTGGTAGAATAATTTCGGGGAACGATCTGATTCAATGCAGGAAATGTACGCAAAACTTTTTCAGCCTTTCCATGGTACATTTTGAATTTAGAAGCAGCTTTTTTTTCAAAAACGGATCAGCAAGCATATTTATTTTAAATTTCAAAACTCAACTACGCCATTTTCATTAACTTTTCAGCAAAGCACGCGCTTCTCTTCTGGCAGACCAAATTGAATATTTCGATTTCAGCAGTATTATTTTTTTCAAAATTTCCAAATCCTTTATATCAGAATTCTTCAGTTTACAGATATCGTAAGGCCAAATATAATTCAATTATAATTTAATCCAATTCGAATTCAAATCAATTTCGAATTCAATACGAATTAAAACTTAAAGAAGTTATTCAAATTTTGGGAAAAAATGCTTACATCAGTGTAAAATTTATTCTTTAATTAGATAATTCCGAAGTAACACAAAAACATAATAATGCTTAGTAGATTTAATATTGTGCTTAATTCTTTCTAAATTCTTTCTATTCTTCTAAAATACAAGAGCAAAACAAGGAAGAAGTATATAAAAATGTTAAAATTTTTTACAATCATTTAGATTCTGAGAAGTCAGATTCTTATTCGTAAGATACCCAGAAACTTATTCATGATATTTTAGAGAAGTTTACATTATTGTATGTTTTATAATGCGGCATTTTGGTAAAAGTAAAATAGCAGGTCTTAAATATGTAAAGCGTGAATATTAATTTTCAATGTATGTACTCATTTCTGAGTAAATTTCTATGTAGTTTTATTGGCACAAATCTCAATAACTAATCTCTTTATTCAGATTTGCAAGAACATCTGGAAGAAAATAAAAATATGGAGTTACAAAATTTTATTCCTGTCTTTCAAATTTTGGAAAATATAAAATATGAACTAATGCAGAATCCAGCTGACCTAAAGATAATAAAATATGAAAAAATAATCTTGAGAGTTTCGGTGAAGAGAAGTTTTAACTCTACCTTAACAAGGATAAATCGAGGAGGGACATACTAACATGATGATTTAAGAAATTCAATATCATCAGAACGAAATTTAAATCAAACCTTAAAAGAAGGAAAAATTGAATGGGGATTAGTGTGAGTCGTCATCTGTAAAAGCCTCTTTGAAACTCCTGCGAACTAGTATTCTTAGCTGAGATTTCGGTTTATCATTAATTATTAGCTTATTAATTATTATTAGTTCCTTTTAGAATTTATTGTACTACTTTGCCAGTTAAATTGATCTTATATATATAAATAAATACAGGGTGATAAGAGACAAACATTTCGGTGCAAAGATAAGTCTGAATTTCCAACGCTCACAACCAACTTTTTAAAAAAAGATAGCAAAATCTCTTTTTGTGTATTCAGTATTTCTTCCAGTTTGTAACGATGGGGAATATGAAAATGGTCATTGAAAAAATGTCTCAAGAACCGCACCTCAAGTTTTCAAATAGTGAGTTTAAATTGTACGTATCATTGCAATAGGTGTGAGGTCTGTCACAGTATTTGTGACAACTTAAATGAAAATTTAGAAAGGAAGAGAAATGTGGTTTGTATTTTATTAACAGCAGCGAAATCGTAATTATATACAAGATTTAAAATCAATATTCAATTTTTTTTATTTTACAGCAAGAACTGGTGATAAACACAAGATTCATGAAATTGTTAATGAGATTTCAGCAGCTTTGTTTCAACAACTCCAGGAAAATAATTTCAATACTTTTTGAACATGTTTTGGGATGCCATTTTAATTTCAGTTTTTCTTTATAAATGAATTTCATGAATAAATCATTTAAATTTTAACTTAATCAGGGAGGCAGAATTAATAATAATGGAACAAACAGAAAAATTAAAGACACGTTTAACAACTTTAATTCATAATCATCTTATCTTCAAAATTGAGCCCCAAAATATCCCTCGTGTTCCTTCAATTCGGGACGTTAAACTCATCGAATTTGTCCTTGCGTTACAAAAATATCTATTTCTGAACAAAAGCCATTAGACTGAATAATAAATTCTCCTCAAAACCATTTAGAGGGGTAAATACTGCCTGTTCTTCTATAGAAGGCCATTGTTTATCTTGTGTATTTTCCCCAGTATTAGATGTGTTTGAAACTTGATTCCACAGTGAATGTGGGGAATCTGCAAGCTAATTCCTATGTAGGGGACCAAACGTTCACCCGTTGTCCAGGTGTGGCTCGGTAGCTTGGAGAAGGGATGACAGCTAAGATGTCGTCTTCATTATCTGAGGGTGGTTTAAAATTGAGAGATCCGTCAAAACGGAGTCCTTGTGTAACTTCAAATTCGGACGTTACACTGAACTAAACTCCAACTGCGGTGATAGAAAGTTTCTTAAAAAAGATTTAAAAAATATTTCAGACCTGTAGTTTTCGGACCTCATTTTTTTGCTGTCGTCATTTATAATTCCAATTTTCAAATTATCAAGAGGGACAACTAAAAATTATTTATTACTTTGTAAAATTGAACTTGTATGATTTTTGAAGACATTTTCTTGAACTATTTTCCATAATCTGTTACGTCTGTAGCACAACTGGGAAATTTTTCAGCTATCTCTAATTAAATGTCTCCTGTCGTATTTCTCCTGGTAAATATGAGAAAAATAGTAATCTTTTATTTTCGGAAATAACTTGAGTTATCACTAAACTCCGATTCTGCGTACAACATAATTCTTTCAACAACATATTCTCACTCCCTTTATTTCTAATTATCTCGAATTATTAATAAGTGCTAAGTGCTGCTTCTCTCAATAATCAAATATTTATTGTTATACTGAAGACAATTGGAGAGAAAGTCTATTCTTTTCTTGGCACTTTAAAGCATTGAGCCGCCAAGAACTAACTAGAGCGGAAAGAAACGTTGGACCAATTGCAGAAAAAATATTTTTTTTTAGATTCACATGGCATTCCGTTCAGAAAACCATTCCAGAAAACTTAATCCTTTGAACGAGAACATTGCAAAGGACGCCAGCACAGCTTCCTTCTTAAAAAGCATTTCCGTTGCCACTTCCGAATGGTAGAAAAAATAACTTCTGAAAAATTCTCTGAAATAATGAAATAAAAGTTGACTAAAGATGTGTTCCTATCACAAAGTGAGCATTAAACATCTGTCAGCTTAACCGATGATTTCCGCGGATTGGAAGCAAGTCTATTCTCTGGTGTGTCCTGCGATTTTCACACTCTAATGCTTACTTCATGTTTTTATAGCGTTGGATTATATTATACTGATAAATCTTTGAATACCGCTGAACAACTTGCTTAGATCAACGGTATTTCAACGCGTTTGTAAACGTTGTTTCTAAACAGTGATTTTTTAAAACAAATTACACAATCAGAGGGTTAATAATGCAGGAAAAGGTTTTTTGGAAAGCCTGAATCATTTTTCCAGTATAAAAGTGTATTAAACCATTTTTCGGAAAGGAGCAGGGGAACTGAGAATTAATCATTGGAATATTTACAAAAATTTAAATAACAGACTATTATTTCTGTAACTTGTATGAAATCGTTTAATTCGCCATTACTCTCTTAATTATTTTCGTTTACTAATGTTCGTTAATTTGAAATAAGACATGAAATTATTGAAATATATTAAGATATTACTTCATTTGCAATAGAATTTCTAAAGAACGAGATATAGATGAGTGTTTGTGAAACCTGGCTCAAAGATTGATTGTAACCCTTTTTATGAAAAGGAATATAGTTGCCTCATATAATTTCTTCTTCTAAACAAAGAATCTCTTCTTCGTTCTATTCTATCATTGCTAATGTTACACGACTAAACAAATATTTTATTTAATTGCCCACGCAAACCCAGCCTGCTCAGATGATATAAGGTACTGATTCCGTTGACGGGAAATTTAAACTATAAAATCAACTTCAATACCGATACAAACAAAACATTACAACGAAACTGAATTACTCAGATAGCAAAAAAGCAAAAACAAAAGTGCGAAGTTCTGAATCAGCACAAATGACAAGAAAATTAAATTAAAGTTCACTATGTTTAAGACCCACTGAACATAGCACCATTGTCCAGGAGCTTCAAACAAAGATGAAAAAGTTTTGAATTTTATAATGGAGAGCCATCAGTAGGCTTGAAACTGGCTAGTCTCAATCGAATGTCGCTCGTTTGTTAGGAGTGTTGCTATTAGAATCCTGTTATCTAGGTGATGAAACCGATTACAATCTGCAGAAGCCATCACAAAGATTGCTGTTTCAGTCGTCCAAGAGCTATGGCACCTGGGAATTGTTTAGATTTGGAGCATTAAATGCATGAAGGCACATAGAGCTGAGGACTGAAGAAGTCTTTCGGAACTTTGCTTCTGGCATTAGAGCAATAATTTCTACGTCAAATTCAGATAAATGCCAAATCGAGAAGGGTCTTCGCGAATGGTAACGTACCCAGTCTTTGTTAGCTGGGAGGTTAAGAAAATCTCAACTCTCATGTTCTGCCCATTCTAAGTTTCATTTTTATGTTTGATGAAAAGTATTTCTTTTCATTGTGCAATTTTAAACTTAACTGTCCCTCAGTTTAGGCATGTGTGCAAAATTGTCTCGTATTTACGTGAGTAAACACAATGTCATTCCGATGAACGATTATTATTTGAATATATATTGTTTCCTGTTTGTAAGGTAATTTCTTGACTCCTTTGTACTTCGCGTATTCATATAGTAATATATGAAAAATTCATACAGGGTTTTTCAATAAACATTTACCCTTCATACTTCGAAGCACAGATTGAAGACATATTTTGATAATACCTCTCTAAAACTTTTGCTTTCCCATACATTTCTCTAGGCTTAAGATAGCCAAAAATTATTTCGGGTATAAAAAATGCCAGATCCATCGTAAGCAGCTTCACATTTCAATTACACAGGTCATTCATTTCAGAACGCCTTTTCGAGAAGTTTTTAAACTATGGAAATTTTCATTACCCAGTAACCTTCATAACTGTCCTAAAACTAATTTTCGTTGGAGTTTAGAGTGGTGGGTGAACAGAAAATCCAGCTTTATTAAATGCAGTAAAAGGAGCTCCGCAACGATTTAGTCAACATTTTGAAAACGTTTTCTCGGTTTTTTTGTCTAATACCGGCCCCCTTGTTTACTTAGCAATATTCGAATTTCGCCAAGTTCGCAGCTATGATTTCGCCAAGCTCGTAAGTGCAGTGTGCTAGCAACGTTACTAGGTTGCGGCTTCCGCGCCTAGCGAAGTTGTATTATGTTTATTGAATTTAAAAAATCTTACCCGGAACCCACTTAGCGGCCTATAAGAAAAGGGAATTTTTTTAAAAAACCAATTCGAAATTTAAAACTTTAGTAAAAAAGTAAGACACTAATATAAGAAGACGTGTCATTTTTATAAAAACGCAAATGAATTAGCGAGATTTTACCACGATCTTGATATATATCTCGGTTGCTCAGCGATTCAATCTCGAAGGCCGCTACAACACAGAAATATACTTTTTCTCAAATATATAAGAAACATATTTTTTACAAACAAATTAAGGATAAAAATTGCTTCGAATTTTATTAACTCAGACACTCCATACTTCCTTGGCGTTTAACTGAACAGTCGTGCGTTTTTTCATGAGAGAAGTGTTTTTATAACAGCCATCTAGAAAAATATTTGAATCAGAAGCATGTACATTTTAATATATATTAACTTCCATATTTCTTAGAAATTTCTTCATTTGACATATTTTGTAGTGCAGAGAATGCAGAGAGGATAGATAAGTTTGGCAAATCTGAATGTCTTTCTACTAATAATAAATGAGAAAGTGTGTATGGGTCTTTGTGTGTATTGGTGCTCTGCAGAACAGAGATCTGGACCTAACAATACGAAATTTGGCACAAATATACTTTGAATGATTGGAACTTCCATATCGTAAAACATAAGTTTGAAACTTCAATTAATTAAAAATTAAGCGAAAGTTGGTTATTCTCCTTGAAAAATTCCGAAAACATAATTAGAAAAAAATCACTTTTAAAACGTCTAAAAATTCAAAAAATATTTTTTAATGATATCAATTAAATTACTGTACCATTTTTTTCTATAATTTCAATAAATTTTAAAAACATATTTTAGGCAACATTTTGAAAAATTATTTTCATTGCTGCATTGAAATTCAGAACGGTGTAATTGTTTAAACAATGCGTTAGCTAATGCAGTGTTAAGCTAGTAATATCCTAGAGGATAGTTCTTCCTCTTTTTCATTTCATAAATTTTTTTCTGTAAATTAGGTAAATAAAACTCTCTAAGGTTGTTTTTAAATAAAATCTTCTAAGAAAGTAAGCAATATTATGAAATATATTCAGTTGTCCAGGAGCCATGACACCTGCCTATACGGAGCATTAAATGCAGGACGCCATGAGAATTCCACGACTGAAGAAGTATCTAGGAACTTCGCTGATGCGATTAGAACAGTAATTTTAACAAACGACTAAATCAGAAGAGCTTCTCAGCTAGAGGAAATTCCGACTCTTTATAAGCCGGTGTCACATTCTGGCCGTTTTAAGCCGCATTTCTTTATTTAAAAAATATATCTTTTTATTATGTAATCATACCTTAGCTGTGCCACACTATAGGAAATGTGTGAGATTATTTTTCAAGAGACGTGCCACGTCCACTTCCAATGTTTAAATCGTGCATATTTTATATGCAAGTTGCAAAGCCACCTAACTTTTTCATGAAAGCAAAGCAAGATAGTTGTTTCAAACAGTAACAGTTTATTCTTTGCTTGTTTAATGTTTTATTAATTTGGTTATTATTTATTAAGTAAATTTGATTCATCAGCATCATCATTGCTTTAGTTTCTCTTTTTGTTTAAATTTCTCATTGTCAAGAAAATAGTTTTAAATTTTTGCTCTGTTATAATAGATATTTGATAAATAGTAACTTCAGATGATTTATTAAATATTTTGACTAAAAAAATTTGAAGAGAGTGAAATTTTTCTAATTATCCCTATACAGTGTGTGTGCCCTCTAAAGTCCGTTGTCACCCCAATAATTTCTGAACGGCAAGAGCTATAGTCATAAAAGTGGAGTCTAGGTATAGTAAAGTTGTCATACGCTACGCAAGGAAACCGCTTACAGCGCCACCTGGCTGCAAATTCGGAGTTAGCGTTCTTTTCTAAAAAACAGTACGAAATACGGGGAAAAAGTCAATTACAAAGTTGTTCAGCATCATCGATTTATTACGAAAAAACATCTTGCTCACAAAACTGATACAAATGAAAAGCACAAAACGCACATTTGTTTGATCGCGTTGAACAAAACTGCACTTGCCGGAAAGAGGCTCATCTATCTGCCATGCTCAAAATGGTGTCCTTCAGCAACAATACACATCTGGACACGGGACTGCATCTCCCGCTGCACATTGTACAACATGGCAGGTTACACTCTTGCACAAGCATCCGTAATACGGTTTCGAAGTTCCTGCAATGCTGGTGGAGGTGTTACATACACTCGCTGTTTGATGTATTCCCACAGAAAAAAGTCCAATGGGTTCAGGTCAGGTGAACGTGGAGGCCATTATACGAAACCACAATACCCTATGACCCTTTGCTGGAATATGTCCCGAATGTAGTGTTGGACACTTAACCGGGGTCTTCTAGTATTATAATCACGGACGCTAACACTGTACTACGATAAGGGATGATCTGGAGTGTGACGTTTTCTCTTTTCTTCCGCGTTATGTCGCGTTGAAATTTTGGGAGTTGAGAACCAAACAAATATACATATAACACCTTCTATTTTTAACCTTACTGTTCGGAAGGTGTCTTCTCTTACTAAAGCGATGTTGCTGAGCAATTTTGTAATTGCCTTTTTTCCCCTATATCGTACCGTTTCTGAGATAAGAACGCTATCTCCGAATTTTTCCGCCAGGTGGCGCTGTAAGCGGTTTTCTTGCGTAGCGCATGGAAACTTCACTATACCTAGACTCCACTTTTATGACTATAGCTCTTTCCGTTCAGAAATTATTGGGGTGACAACGGACATTAACGGGCAAACTGTATATGATGATGCTCATTAATAATTATGGTAATAATATATATTAATAAAATTGATACCTTAGGACTTGCAAATGTCAGGTTATTGCTCTGAAATAAAAACTAGCTTGATATAAGTTGTTTTCATTACAATTTTATTTTTTCGAAATCTTTAAATCTGTTTTTCTAAGTTTGCTTTTTTCCATAATTGTGACTGCTACAAAATGCTAACAGTCAATCTCTTTTGTTCTAATTTCTTCTAATTCCTTTTCTGTTTACTCACTAAAGCATGCTTAATAGAATAAGGGATGGATTTGTAAAAATTTTGATTAGATTTTTTAAAAATAATGTACAAACAGAAAACTTCTGATATTTTCCAAAAATTTTCAAAAATTTTGAAAAAAAACTTTTTTCTCTGAAACTAATGTAGATATCAAAACTCTGATTGCTATTTCTGTTAAATACATTGTGAGATCCCTTTCAAAAACATTTGGCCAAAAAGTATTAACAATTGTATGAGAAGAAGCATTTAAAAAAAGGCTTAATTTTTTTTAAAAATTTAAAATTTTTAAATTTGTTCCTTTTGAAAATGAAAAATATTTCGGAAATTTCAGTTTCTGCGCAGTCTACATCTATCTACTACAAAATTGAATAAGTTTGATCAAAATTGTAGGAAAAAATTTGGGGGTGCCAAGCCCCAGTAACATAACTTCTGGAAATCATTGTGTTTCGCGTACTTTTATGTTATTCAAAGAAAAAGTATGATGATTAATTTAATATTCCTGAACCCAACACATATTGATGGCATTTCTAAAACTATTCCTGCTATGCAACGCGCACTTGAAGCGCCACCTACAGCTCCAACAACTAATTAGCGAGAGCGAGATAAGATCTGAGTGAGAGAGGACGTCTCACTTTCATCACGGATTATGACAATCCAATCATGCAGCAGCCACTCGTTTCAGCAGTGGTTCGTATTCGTCATAAAATACGACCCGCCCTAGCGGTGGTTAACTTGTGTATCTATATATTTAACAATCTGCCCTTGGCGTGGAAAAATTAAACCATCTGCCCTTGCAGGTGGTCAAGCTATGGAACTAATCAAACTTTCTACCCTCGTATAAAGTTAATTCCAAAGCTTAACTAATCATCCGGCCCTTTTTTTTGTGGTTTGATCATTTTGCCGTGGATCCAAAAATCCGCCCCTGCGAATAATCATTGTATATTCACCCGCTTCAGCGTGACATACTTGGAAGCGAAGTTACCAATCTGGCGTCAACGGTTTTTGTGGCATTACTATATGCTGAGATGTTAATAAAGATTTCATTTTTCTATCGACGACTTTCATGCATAAACATCAACATAAATTGGTTGGTCCGTCGAGAGATGGGAGGATTATAATGGATCCAAAATAACTGTATTACAATAGGTTGCGTGGCGTGCGCTTTGACAGCGTCACAAAACTTGAAAATTACATAAAACAAAATGTTTTTCCTGTATAAGATAAAGTGGTGTTAGAAAACGAAACTTACACAAGGTGGGATTAATTGTTCGAAAAAGCTTTTGAACTCCAAAACGCTGCCATGAATTGCCACCTCACAGAAGCTGATTTTAACAGAAACTCCGATGAAGCTATAGAAAAGATGAAAACTTCTCTGAAGAAATGGAGGTAAGTCTAAAATACCTCATTTCTAAAACATAATATTGATGATGCCAAACTCAATATTAAAGAAAATAAAACAGAAAAGTTACTAACTGCTAAATTGAAAATGGGCATTCCCTCTTCCGTAATTTATGGAAAGTGGTGGAAGCGTTTGGAAACTTTTAAATCAGGCTTTATTAGTTTAATAGAAGATAATGAGGTTTGACTACATTACCTGTAGAAATTATAAGGTCCACTACAGAAATCTTCATTAACTGGAGAAATTCAAGTCATACAAACCAATGATGATACTTATGAATAACTATTGCCAGGGTTTCGGAAGATCGTTACGAAAAACAAGAGAGAGTGATTAAGGATTCTCCAATATTAAGCTTAATCAAATTAGAAAATACACTAAGAGTCGGTGAAGATTTAAGAAAATAATACTGTTAAAAGAATTTCAGAAAAATTAAAAAACTTTAGAATACGAGAGAAACAATCTTTCGAATGTATTGGTCATAAACCTGATTCTCCAGAAATTCAGACAAAGAACTAGAAAACAATTTGAAATAATCTCTTAAGAGTAAAATACCTGATCCTGATAATATTTTTTATTATTTTTTTAGAAATCGTAGTCTTGTCTTAGAATACGTAAATAAAATGTACCATCTAAGTCATTTTCTAAAGATTAGTCATTGCATAAAGGGTTTAGTAGCAGTGATAAACAAAAACAAAATGCTGCCATCAGTAATGCTGAGCCTAATAAATCATATATGTCGTTGGTAGAGAAGTTAAATGAAACATTGTTTAGTTTGTGGCCAAAGGACTTCACCCTTATATAGATAAGAGATAAATTGGCCCCTGAACTTGTAACACTGTCAGATGAGGGCCTCACTTGAGTTTATCGCGGTCCGATTACCCGCCATTAAAAAAGAGAAATGTATAATATAAAATTATGAATGTAAAAGTGCTAGCATAATTCAAGCGACATCTACTGAGAGTTCATATTTAATACAAACAGACTTTTATTTTTATCTTTATTTTATGTTCATCGAAATCTGTTATTCTTTCTGTTCATTATAAAGAAATTAATCGAAATTTTAATTCTCTAAGGAAAGGAGGGTAAGAGTACAAACCCATGTGGATTTTTTTTGTTATAAAAAAATGAGAATTGAAAATTAGAGCCTCGAAAATATACTGAATCATAGTTTATTAACTTAGAAAGAAGGGTACAAAATTAAAATTTTATCTTAAAAAAAATATATTTACGAAACGTAAAGAAAAATAAATGCGTACTCTACCCAACGTGGCGGGTAAGAGTACGGCACGTGACGCCAAGGCGAGTACGCACCCTGAAAATTTAGCAGTAGTCGCATACTGATGCTCACTGCCTTCGTAACTGGAACAGGAACATTTCCCTCATGTCACCACTCCCCATAATTCACACTGGATCCACCTCATCATATGTGTGTTTGCAGCTCAGCAATTTGTCCTGAATTTGCCGAAAGGAACTTGTTGGAAGGAACTGGGTTTTCGATGAATCTGTACAAGTTTTTCTTGTTTTCAGGGCTTTTTTTAGTTTTGTCCCATTTTGTTTTTAAATTCTCAGATTACTTTACTCTTGTTCTAATTTTCCTTTTTTTTTCTCTAAGAAATCTTTAATGGAGACGAAGTCATGATCTCAGATTTTGATATTTTCTTTCCTCGCCCTGCTGTTCATGTCTGGGAAGTGGCAAGATTGACTGGATACTGACATCTTTTCTGAGAAGGGAAGATGAGATCATTCTCTTCATAAACTGCAACTGTGCAATCGTTATCCAAAAGGTGCTATAAAGTTGCTAGTGAAGGAGAATAGAAATCACAATTTATAATGACATGTTGTTTACCTACCTGCAACTCGGAAAGCTTTTCCTGCGAGTTGAACCCCTGGCTGTGGCACGCTATAAACCTTTTGAAAAACTACGAAACTTTGTAGAGTGTTATTGCATTTCCGGATTTATTTGTTACCTCTCAGTTTCAGATGAGTATAAAGCCAAAGGGGCAAAGCAAACATTTATCCAATGGCTGCAAGCACATGACTCGTATGTGGCGAAGAGAAAGAAGAGTTGAAGCTCTCGAGGAAACAAAACAGCAGGTAATGAGCAATGAGATGCGTGATTATCTGCTAATGGTGAACAGGTCTTCTGTAGACGGTTTAGCATGTTTGACAAAAATGTTTCGAAGCTAGTCAATGAACAAATGGGAATTCATGTAACTGTGTCAGCTGATCAAGGGCAGTTCCATTGGATGCATTTTGCACAAAAGAAGATTCATTTCTTCTAGGGAAGAATCAATGCAGGCAGGACGAAAACTCTTGTAGCATTCATAATAAGACAGCAGTGTGACTGCTCTTGACCCTTTCTTGCACTCAGGAATTTTACAAACAGGTTTTTTTTTGCCTTTTGTTATTATCACCTTATCACCTTCGGTGTTCTATTGGGGACTCGCCAAGAGATACCAACTCTCATCCATACAGAATTTTCTATGAGCAGGAAACTTTTCTACAGACAACTCTTCAGATTATCCCAATATCACTTTTTTTAATAATAATAATAAAATAAAAATGCAAAGTTTTATATTGAATGTCTGGTCAAATTACAGATAAGAGCAAGCATTATCTGGATTGTGCGCACTCTTAGCTGATATATTGAAAGCTTTCAAACCGTCCATAAATGGCCGAAACATTCACTAAAGCAATTCAACGTGGCCACGTTGTTCAGAAGGAACAAACCTCATAATGATATTTTACTTAGAAAGAAGCATTGGTCCTTTTTATTTACAAAAAATTAAGATTTCTTCATAGAAAAAATTACATGCTAACATAACGAAATCATATCTTACTCCAGATACTAAAAGGCAGTATGATAAAACATAATAGTGGTCTCTTTAGAGAGCTAAAAACATGGTTGAAATGATCACACCTTGTTTTCCTGCTTGCACTGTTGCCAACAGGAAAAAAAAAAACCCCTGCGTACACTTACGCTGATTACGGGTTTACCCCACTTTCCTTACTTCATATTTAGTATTAACAAAATTGGCTTTCAGATGATATCGACCCTTTCTCCAGTGAAAAACAGGCATTTTTTCTGAAATCGTTTATTTCTTGAAAATACCGCAGGGCACGCCTTATGAATAAAAAAATTGAAAAGTGGTTACAATAATTCTGTCGTCAATTGAAAAAACGAAACGTTCCATGAATCTTTAATCTAGAAATTTAAAGAAGTCAAAACATTCAAATCCATCATTTTTCCAATGAAAGGTCTTTTTTCCTCCAAGGAAATGTCTTTTTCTCGCATTTTTTTTCCTGGCAAGGCAAAGGAAAGGATTTATTCTCAAACGGACATCCTATTGTTTGGAATTCATTAAATGTCAATCCAAGTTAGTACAGATACAAACCGTAAACACTAGCAACAAAGAAGTCCAACAGCTGTGGGGTAATCTGAAAATGTTTTATGGGGTCAAGAAATGCCAGAAAGATTTAAAGACTAAAGAAATGCTTCAGTAAATATTGCCAGTGGTTTGAACAATACCCTCAGGCAGACTTCCAACAATGCTGAAATGAGAGGAGGCCTTTCGCCCATGGAGTCTCATTCTTTTATTAATAGCAGTACAGTACTGAAAATCTAAGGTGTAATGTTCAGTAGGTCGTAATTTACATCTTTTTATTTGAAAGTATATTTATGTTTTCTTAATCATGTGATTTATTTTGTAATGTTATTCTTTAGCTACCCATATTATATATAGCACGCAATTGGTAAATTACAGTAATTAACCTAGTATTATTATTAAAGAATGCACATAATATATTTGTAACCACACTCTGGAAACCAGTGCATTTCATGTCCTCTTAGTGATATTAAATGAAATTTTATTTCTTGTATTACTTCAATAGACAATTACTATTCTTAGACATTGAAGAACATCCTTGATGATGCTTAAGAAAATTCCAATAAATGCTTCTTTCCTCGTGCATTTGTAATCACATTGCCCCACACTTATTTTCTTTGATGCATCAAATGCCAGATCTAATGCAGATAGTCTCACTCTTTTTTTAAACGCATAGGTTTGTATTCCTCTTTGGAAATTCCTTTTAAGAAAGCTTATATATGAACGAAAAAGAATTGATGAGTTTGGTCGTCCTTAACTTGTTTTAAAGCATTTTTATTGAGCTAGTGTGGTAGTCACCAGAATAATTACGGTTTCATTTCTCTAATTCTGTAAATGTTCCAAACGTATAACTCCAACGTTTAAGACACTTCTTACAAAATTGAAACATATTTTTCACAAACGATAATGAAGTTTGTTTTTTCAATTCTTTTTATAACACAACCGTCATATGTTTCTTTGTCTTTTCACTGAGCAAGCATGTTTTTTTACTGAATAACCTTTTTTACGTCGGAACAACCGTGTTTTTTATGACAATAATATTGCTGCTACATAGAAAAATATTTCCCCAAAATTCTTATTCAAATTAGAATATATTTCGTTTGCATGGAGCCTCAAGGAATGACACACCTAAATGGATGGGCTCAAAATTGGAACTGTCTGATGGGACGCGCTCCAAATGATGTGGAAAGGTCCGATCGTGATTTTCCAGCTTTTCACAATGTTAATATCCAGACAGTTCTATATATGCCAGAGATGAACAAACATTTTTAGGATTTGGCCAAATAATTGTCGGGCATATTTTATTATAAGATGTAACTTAGTAAGCAATAAAAAATATTATTTAAACAATATTTTAATAAAAATGGGATGAATCAAACTCTCCCGCTTTTTTATATTCATATTTTGCTATAAATGCAGCGTTACCAATAGTTTTAAAATGAATGCACTATTATTTTAAAATGCGAGCCAAGCCTGATTAAACCTGTAAATGAAACATAGGTTTCCCTTCTGTCTTATTCTTGTGATCTCGACTCATGTTTATGAATTTAAAATAAATATTCAAAATTTTTGTCGCGTTACAACAATAGCTTCTGATCAAAAGTGATATAGAAGTTTTATTCGTGTGTCATTAAAATTGCTTTAAGAAGGTTAAGAGAAGATTTAAATTTTTGTTGTCCAATTTTTCGACCTCATTTTATTTTACTGACGTCGTTCATAATTTATGTTTTAACCTTATCAATTGGGGCAGTTTTAAAATTTGTTCATAATTTGTTAAGATCAATTTTTATGATATTCGGAGATATTTTCATGAATTAATGTCATAGTATTTTGAAGCCTAACAGGGCCTATTTTAAAATTCTCTAATTGAATGGTTTCATGTCCAATTTCTTCTGATATATAAAAAAACTATATAAACTTGAATCTTATACTTTTGGCAAGTTATTCTAGTAATCAATGGAAATCGATCGATTTCCTGCATAGAACATAAATAATCAGAAGGCCTACTCTTATCAGCCTTCATTTATAATGCACCGTGGATATAATTCGATGTTAAATGAGGATTCTTTGAATAATCAGAAACGTATTCCTGCATTCTACTTCATATTAAAGCCGTCTGTACTGAAAATCTCCTTAAATTTGTAAATTAATTACAGCCGTAAGTGACAGTCAGATGCAAAATATACCCACACTCCATATTTATATAAATTAGGCAAGCTGTTAGGGACACCTATTTAATAAATTTTGGATTCAAATTTAGAAAAAAATTCCAGCACAACCTCTGCAATCTTCTAAGAAAGCATTTACTTTGAACTTCTGACTGATGGAGCAGAGAATGGTATCGGAAACATTTTCTGACTTGATATAATAAAAGTTACGTGATAATTTATGATACAAATGTGGAAAGATATTTTTTAGGAGTGTGAGAAGTTCGTCCAGTATCAAAATATCTGTAGGGGAAAGTCGGTTAAGACGACGAAGAGTGTAAGATGACGAATTTCATTTTTCTGGGAAATTACCGTAGATGAATACCCGATAATTCGGCGATCAGAGACCTATAGCGACAAGCTTCCCCTGTCACACTAAAAGTTTTCACCCTGTTATTAGTATGATTCAGAATACGTGATAATATATTTTTGAGATGTTCCTACGGAACTTTCGGTTGCTGCTTGGTAAGAAATATCGTTCACGGAGTAAATATTATTTATTTATATATGTGTTATACGTAAAGAGATCATTCAGTGATGTATCATTTTAATTTTGTCCGATGAGCTGACCTTATTCAAGGGTTTTTGAAATGAAAAGGCGAATTCGGGTAAGATGACGTATTGGGTGGAGGGTAAAATGACGAACCCTTCCACGCTATATCTCCCTCATGGCTCGATGACAGGGGTTTTTTCGGAATATTCTCCTCGAGACATTTCTATCGACACCAGTTTTGTGAAAATCCGATAATAACACCGGTTAAAGTGACTGTGAGATCTATAAAGTTGAGTGCTGTGCCAACAACTGGTTTGAATTCCAATCGATAGATTTTGGCAAGTTATTCACGGATGTTCAATAGAGCACTTCCCCTCTACACCTCCTGCGGCCAGACTGATTGCCACCCACCCTCCTTCCCTCACATGGAGGATTTCCACGAAGCACCCTCCCATCCCCTCCCAGCTTTCCCCATTCTAATCGCAACTCCCTAGCACTTTCTCTCGCTCCCATACACGGGTGATATTTCACAAGCCTCGAAGAATCATATTTCATTTTTATGGCCTTTGTATGTTAGTCTGTCTGTCAATTCGTGTTAAATTGAATTTGATAAATAAAATATTGACGAATTAGCTTTACAAATTTCGGTAATTGCATTTATTACTAGAATCGGAAATACATATCACACAAGAACACTTGGCCTGCATTGAAAGCGAATAAAACGGCTGTCACGACAAGAAGTTGGCACTCCCGCGTTATAGCATATTACTAGCGGCACATATGAATAAACCCCAATTTTGGATAATATGATCCATTATAGGTGATCGGCACTAAGTGCCAAACAATTATTATTGTACCCACGTCCAAGAGTGAGAACCCGCTTACTTATATGTCGGCTTCTCATCCACATATTCAATTATCCTGGTGGAACGGAGATCCATATCAAAATTTTGTACCAAATCCGTCAGTAGGTTGGAGGACAATTTGTTTGTCTTCCCATATATATGCGAACATGATAACTCAAAATCACAATCAGCAAGGTAAATGAAATATGACATGCTATCTTAGCACCACAATTATAGATCTCTACCATATTTTAGACCCAATTAGTCAGCCAGAAATCCAAATGGCACACTCGAATCTCTTCCCTATTAAAAGATGTCAAACACGAAACGTGCTGTATTGTGCAAGTAAGCGACAGAGTCGAGGGAAGAAACTGCCAGCTTTCTCTCCTGAGAGCCCATGAAATCAGCATTTGGAATATAGATGATAACTGCGTGCACAAATGTTACGGCTTGTAAACCTCACTATTGAAATCTAGTGACGCAAACTAGGATGATTCATAAAATGGATTTATATGCGGTTAAAATAATTCATAACACATTTTATAGGCAGGAAAAAGACTGAATGTGGTGAAATATATCACTTCGATCACTTTGAAAATTGACAGCCAAACGAGAAGTATCGAAGTTTTAATGCAAAACAAAATATAAGAAAGGCGCAGTTCGGGTCCGCGACGTAGATGTCTAATGAAAACGTCGGGATAAATTCATAAAACAAGTATTTCGTATTAATATGTAATTTAAATGTAAATCTCTTTAATACAATATTTACACAGAGTAGCATGATGGTTACAGAATAGATAAATCATAAGCTACCACAGACCCTTGCTATATGCGATGAACTTGTGATTTATCTATTATGTAACCATTATGCTACTCTGTGTAAATATTGCATTAAAGAGATTAACATTTAAATTACATACTAATACGAAATACTTGTTTTATGAATTTATCCCGACGTTTTCAGAATTCATCTACGTCGCGGACCCGAACTGCGCATTTCTTATGTTTTATTTAGAGTAGTTTTTGATGATACCATCTTTAGACAGTATATAGAAATGCATTTCGTGTATGAGCAGTAAAAAATTATTTACTAAAAATGCTCATATTTTCCGTAATATTCAAATTTTTGCATTCAAATATTAATATAATGTTTCTTTTACGTATTGTCAAGTATTCTGTAAGTTTCGCACAATTCGAAACGGCATGTTATAATAAAAAAACATGCGCAGTTTGAAATTTTCACTTTAATACCTATTTTTTCTTATATTCTGATAAAATTGTTATTGTCTCTCTTTTGGTCCTAGTAATATTCCTCAAACTCTTCAAAATGACACCAGAAGCAACCTACTAGCTAAACGCGTTTCCACACTACACTTATTTATTAACTTACATAAACTAGTTCATAACTATCACGCGCATGCGCCTACACAGGTACGATGACGTGCAGGCAAAATAATTACTATGCTACAAACTCTTACAGATAGATCTATCCGTTGTGGGGTCAACCATTTTTTTCGTATTATTAGTCTCGTAGTTATTAGCGATCCAAATCTGACGTTTTTTTGTCACACAAGAAAGTTCGACCGATTATCACTGTAACGAGCCGAAAGACGCTTCCACGTCAAAAAGAGTTCACAGAGAGTTCCATTGCTCATTGAAGACGATGCACAAAACGGTTCATAAAATCGGGAATATACTGTCATTTACTAGCAAGCACCAGCATTTTAAGAAAATGCAAGTAAAATTGACTGGAGCTGAGTTTTAAAAATCTGATTGGTGACTGTCTAAACTGCAAGATGTTTTTCATTTAAAGCACAAGGATAAAATTTCGGGATTTGGCTTCAAGAAAAAAAAAATTCATATTCCTTTGGACATTGATCTCAATTTTTTTTTAATTTTGTAACTGTCGTTTCGTATTTGCAGGAAGTTCGTTTTTTCATGAATTTTAGTGGGGGCAAATTGCTTTAGTAACACAAAATCCTACCGACTGCGTCATATAAGGTATAAAAGAAATGGCTTAGATGGTATGACTTTAAAAATAAATTTAGAACTGAAAAAAGCCAAAGATTATAAAAATAGAAAACATTTATTTAGAGAAATGCGGATAACGATACATCAATTAGCGAACGGTGTTTATTTACAACGCTGATGTCATAATCTTAATGTTACGGTGCCACTCACTTTGTATTACCAAAATACATTTTTAAAATAGTTGGAGCCTCACATTATAATATGAACCGTTTCATAGAATCACCAGAGAACTTTTCACGAAAAGAGAAAAACAAGATTAAACGGAGCTAAACAGGAAAAGCAGCTATTAACAAGATTTATATTTCACCTTTATAGTTTCCGGAATGTTCGTACTATTTTTATGAAAATGCATGTAAATATTATGCAAATCAAACGAAACCATTTATGAAAGTTTCGTATCGTTATCAGCTTTCTGTGGAATGGGATGAGTCGAAATCCCTTTTCGTCTTCATCACTTTCTAGTAACCCCAATAAATGTCATCGTGGCGACATTTTCACTGTAAAATGTGAGCTCCGACTACTGAATATCCCACGGCTCTGCGCAACTAATTGAGAACCATTGTATCCATATTAACTCCAAATTTGTCGCACATTAAGAATGTGCTCAACTTTTGTACAACAGTGTATCTCCTTGAGAGTCAAATTATAATGTCCGGTGTCCCTACAAATAATCCTGTGTTCACAAATAATAACATTTTCTAAGCATTTAAGCAAATGCTATAAAGAGAAGGCCTTAGTTTTTTTTTATTTGGGGGGAGCCAGGGCTACTCTTCACAGAACTATTTGTATTTATGGCTTCAGTTTACTGGAATTGAAGGATTAACACCAACTAGTCTGAATTTAGCATATCGTTAGGATAATTCAAATTTAGGAGGCCTAAAGGCAAAAGATAAATTTGAGCTTCCTCACAGCGTTCTCTAACAAAGACACTTTATTTTAAAAAACATGTGGAAGAGTCTCAGGGAATGCGAAGAAAGCGTTTGTTTCTCCCGATATAACTCTATTTGATCTATTTTTGTTAGTGGTAACAACATCAAAGGTTAATATTCGAGATATTTTAAAGATGCGATATTGTTGGATTACCGTCTTTTACTGGTTTTCCATGGAAGCTGGTGATAGTTATGGCTACGACTGCCTCTTTGATACTCTCATTCAATGCAAGTTAGGAATTAGAATTTCACCAATTTCGAATTGCTACTTTTGAAACAGCGTACACAATTCTGAGTGCTAAAACATCCTTGCATTCGAATTAGATTTCCGATTCAACTTCTGAAATGATTTCAGGTATCAGAATTAGAGCGACCTTTAAACAATTTATAAATTCTCTAATGAAGCACATGAAGTGAAGCGTTCTCTAACGAGAACGGCTTTCTTTCAGGAAGCATGGGATAGTTACTTCGCATACGCCCATCGAGACAACTTTTACATCCTATATAACACTGTTTGATCGATTTTTGTTTGTAGTAACAACAAAGAACCGTAAGAAATCGAAATTCACCAATTTGGAACTGTTACATGCGAGATGATGGGGGCATTCGAATACAATTCTCAGTTATCATAAAAGTCAGGTATTCCATTGCATATGAATTACATTCCTTATACGGATACTCAAACAACATCAGTCCTTCAGAAATGTAGCGACCTTTAAACAACATGCAAATTTTGGAATTTGTAGTTCAGAAAACTTCATCGAAATTAGAGAATAGTTTGCATTGTATGGATAATAAAGCATACACAGTAGATTCGCGCTAATCCGGACTAGATGAGACTGGACCCACTCCTGATCACCGAATTTCGAATAAACGCAATTTGCCTTTAAAAAAATGCACATAATACAATTTGTAGACGGATAAAACTATAAAAACCAGTGCTTTTTTCCGTTATTACATACCATTTTTCCTACAGCATAAGTTTAGCTTTAGTACTATATATCGCTCACTAAAGTGTTTAACCAAAACACTCATGTAGGATTAAAAAAATCAAGCAGTACTAAGTAACCTGTAGTACTAAGACTGATCAAATTTAATTAAGTTATATCAACTTCCTGTTTTGAAGCGACACGAAGGCTTTTTTAAACTCGTCATTTTGAACTGTGGTCAGATGTCGAGGACGACACCTGACTTGCAACACTCTTTCCAAAATTCGGCACCACACCAGCGGAAGTACGTTTGACCACCCCCTATGTATTATTTAATTTTCAACAAGTCCAAAACATGAAGGCTTTTCAATGGAATCGGGTTTCGAACCTGGATCCCTCTGGATCCCCGGCTCTTGTTTCATGAATCGTTCCCAAACGCAGGCTAAGAGCTGCTAATGTGGACACTGCGATAAGTTTTCTCTAATTGTAATAATCAATTTATTTATGTATAAAAACAGATGTGGATGGTAACTGTGAGACGGGAGGGGTGTTAAGACCAGGCAAATGTCCTTCGTACCTTAAGAAAAGAGGACAGACGGAAAATCAGCGTCATTTTAGCCCAAAATAAACGCTATGATCTCTTTCATAAATATAGGCAGGTTCATGGAATTTCACTACTTTCGGAATAAGACTCAAGTGTGTGAGAAATAATAGTATTTACTGTATAACTACTATTATTATAGTGAGATCCTGGAAATCATGTGTCCATGAAAATGTGATTTTTTTTATGATTGAATCTATTTTTTATGGGATACCCCTAATTTCAATAATATTTTGAGAAAATTATTATGTATCCTTTTTTCTTTACAATTTGAAGTATTCATTTAGATTTCATATTGCAAAACTGTCCATCTCCAAATCAAAAACTTAAATAATTCTCCCCTCCACCCTCTTCTTCATGCCTCATTACCATAAACTGCATATTGAATCACGCTGCCCAGACGCTTCAAATACCATGCAATTTTTTTTAAATCTCATTTTGGCTAGATGCGATAGAAATCCACTTTTCTGAAGAATTTTCTGTTTTGGAGATGACCAGTTTTGCAGCTACACGGCTCAACTTGTTGTTGAGAAAT
>BGPR01015997.1:0-35547 GCA_013235015.1 Araneus ventricosus
AAAAAAAAATATTTTCTTTTATCAATATTATTGAAATCTTGAACTTCAAATCATATAACTTCGTTTGCAAAAACAGATGCGAACAAAACTAATTTAACAAGAGACCAAAAGATATTTACCTCAGATCCAGAGCCCACTTGCTCAAATGGTGCGGGTATAGGAATATTCACAATTTCCTGTGAAGTTTCTCTCATATTCTAAAATAAGCGAAAATATGTTTTAAAAATATTCATATTAACGACAGTTACATTATGAAATCAAAAATTAACTCAAAGTATACCTAAACTTACTGCAACAGTATCTATTTCCTCATTGTCGTTTCTGGGAAGAACTTGTGAATAATTGCGATAACTCTAAAAAGGAAAGAAAAAAATAGAAATGCTTAGAATACACACACAATGAAGTGTTAAAATGAACAACGGAATTAAAAATACTTACATCGTCACTGTCTTCAAATATCATCTAATTAAATAAAAATACTTATATTAATATTTATAAAAATAAACGGAAAATTACATTTAATATTTATACAAACAAATTAAACATTTATAAGCTTGATTAAAGTTAGAAAAAAAACTAAAAAGCATCCCATTTTTTTTCGACATTTATTCATGTCGAAACACGTGGCATCTAACACGTGTGTGTGTGTGTGTGCATGTGTGAAAGAAAGGTAAACTCTGAATAACATTCAAAATAACTTTCATTTTAAAAATATATTTTTCGAAAAAATATGAATTAATTTAATTTCCACCAGAAAAAGTTTAATTACTGCTAGTTAGGCTTAAAAATTTACCAACCAATAATGAACAGATATTCTTTTGCAAGCAAAATATTTAATTCATTATATGAAATAACTTACAGTATTCATTTAAAAAGAAATTAAACTTACTTCACCAAGTGTTCTTTTCCTTGACTCCATTGAACGTATTGAAGTTCTCCGAACAATTCTCCAATAACTTTTAAAACTAATTCAAATCAAACACAACAGCACGGGCCAAGGTCCAACATGAAATAGCGGATGGTAGAGGATGAGTAACCCAAAAGGGAGGAATCTTCAGTTCACTTGACTTCTCTAAAAGAGCCAATCAGAGAATTCTAATTTCATGTTGTGTTCACTGTCAGCCAATCAGATCACTGGAAGCAGAAGGGTAACCGTTCAACTCTCCGTGACGTCATACCACCTCTGCACTAATATGTTCAAACATTCCCGACAACCTGTTGCCACTAAGATAAGCTAAATTTCCAACCAATGCCGTCATCAACCCCTCTTCACTTCCTTTCCTCTGAATCCGTAGTTTCATTTCAGTTCGAATGATTCGCACAGCATCTAACAACTCAACTCAAAGACTTTGAAACACGTGTTCTGGCAATAGTTGATGTTTCACCGATAGATGGCGCCATTAGAGCTATGATGACGTTAAAACTCAAATATATTATTATTTTACCCCCATCGTGCGTACTCCCGCTCGGTCTAGTGGTTAGAATATCCGACTGGTGACCCGAAGGATGCGGGTTCGAATCCCGGCGAGGATGGGTTTGAAGTTTTGTCACATTCAGCAGTCGTACAAGTAAGTTCAATTAATTTTAGATTCTTCAAATTAATTACAAATTATGCCTTGACTAATTAAGATTTTTAATTGATAATAATTAAACCTTGATTAATTTAGATTACTAATTGATGTAATTAACTGACTTTCCAGATAACTCGAGAAATGATGAAAATCTCCAAGTTGGAAGGATGACGTCACACTCCTCCTCTCACTTCAGTTCACATCAGCACATAACAACTCAACTCGAAAGCAGCATTGAAAGCAACTTCGAAAAGTGGCGGGAAAAGCAGCAAAAGGAAAACAACTAAACTCAACTCGGAAGGGGTGGAGAAAATGGGGGTTGGACCCCTCTATAGGAGTACGGCTTCAGGGAGGGGGAAAGGGGGCTGGACCCCTTTATATCAGTACGGCTGCGGGGGGGAGGGGGGGAATTCTATTGTGTCCGCCGAAGGAGGGCTCTTACTACTAGTGTCGAAATACATTCGGAACTTCTATACAGTGCTACAGCAACCTGAATAAAGATGACTGTATATTACTCCCGTACGAAAATCAATATTTATTCCAAGATTAATTAAACGGCATTAATAATTCTAAAGTAAAATTATAAATTTAAACAAGAGAGTCCTAAAAAGAGTGAAGCCCAGTGATGTAAAATAACCTAATAATAGCCAAAATGGGTATTTATTTTTCAATTAACTCTATTCATGTAAAATAAATGCACTGTGGTGTAATTTGATATTTATACATTAAGTAATTTGTATAATGTAAAAAAAAAGAACTCACACATGACCGTTTTACTACTTTTTTTTAAATTTTATGAAAGCTAAAAATTTTAATCACAGAAAAAACAAACAATTACTCCATTATGCATCTTACATAAAATACGCGAGTTAAATCTCAACCCTTTTTAATTAAAGTAGTGAATGAATAATTATGTATTTGCTGCTTTTTAAAAAAAGTTATTTTATCTAAATTTTTAAAAAATGTTGATTTCAGTTTTAAAATAATAAAGAGTTGATAATGGAAACTAAAATGAAAGATACATTTGTTTATAATTTATTTTAGATCAATTAGTCAAAGAAGCAGCTATTTCTGATGCAAACGTTAGCAAATGTTTAAATTCTGACAGTTTTTAAAAGTGATCATGAAGTTCATAAGTTATTTTAAGATGTACTAGACAATTTACTCTCTAGGCAGAGTTCCATCTAGATCATAAACATCAGTTTTAAATATTCTTGAAACTCTATTTTTGATGTATTTGGAATTTATTTAAAACAAAATTCAATATTGAATTCCCCTCAATAAACTTTTTTTTAAATCAACAGGGTATTGAAACATTCTTTTATGTGTTTCTCCATTTTACTTAGAGTGGCAAGTTTGTACTCAACGTTAAAGTACTTACATTGTACGCTTATACATTTAAAAAGTTCCAAGCAGGTTCTTTTAAGTCCTGTTGTTTTACTTTTCAGCATGGGATTTACCGTAACGTTAATATGGGTGTAGTGAGTGATTAACTCTTCATTAAATTGAAAAAAAGAATTGCTGACTTGTAAAATGGCATTGCGAGAAAATTATGAATAGGAAGCTTCACTGGTGCTATCTATATAACATAAAAAACAGAATTCAAAATTATTTTTCCATTGTGTCATTTCTTCCAACCAGAAGAAGTTTACTTTTTCTGGTTGGAAGAGAATGGGATATGAGAATATTTTATTATTCTCATATCCCATTTAAATTCTAGAATATTTTATCCTAATTCTAATTTTTTTAAAAATTGTATATATGTACTTCATTTTAAATCACAATTCGCAAATAAATACTTTTTATCTTGCAAAATGATCAGTTTATATATAGAGTTAATTATAGTTTAGTTCGAGGGGTATAAATTTTGGTTCATTTTAAGCCACCATTGCAAACATTTTGTGAATTACCCAGTTTTTGGATATTTATCAATTTTGTGTTTCATTTTGAATTGCCATTTGAAATACCTTTTGTTTTATATAAATTATCCAGTTTATCCATATTTATAAATTTTGCGTTTCATTTTGTATTATCATTCGCAAAAACTGTTTTTTGCAAAATACCCATTTCTAATAAATATTGTTTCATTTTAAATCACTGTTTGCAATTTTTTTTCATGAAATACCCAGTTTTTGAAATAATTATAAATTTTATGTTTCAATTTCAATCACTATTTGCAAAAGTTTTTTTTTGCAAAATACAAAATTTTTGGGCATTTGTAAATTCTGTTTCATTTTAAATAATTTAATAATTAAATAGGAAAAAGGATTTTAACTGAAAAATTTTGAATTTTTATTTTATATTTTTTTCTGCCTAATATATAGTGTTAGAAGAAATCTATATCAAATTTCTTTCTAACTTCCTACGATTCTACTAAAACAGCAAGTTCATAAATTTGTATGATAAAATATAAATATTCTGAATACATATCATGTGTCGTATAGAATGATTCTTTACCTTATCTTTGACTTTCTAATGCAAAGCAAGCTGTAAACCAAATCATAGCCATGAGGTATTCAGAAAATGCAGATGTCTTCATTCAAAAAACTGACTTATGAACACTGAAGTTAGCTTTCTAAATTCTATTTTTCTTTCGGGCAGGGGAGAGGGGTGAACCATTTCAATTTTATTTGCAGTTCTATAAGAAAAACACAGTAATATTTGAGAAACTTCAGTTATGAAGGAATTTTTTACTTGGAATATAATTAATACACACAAATTTTATTATCTATCAGAATTGATGCATATAATATCGATATAATGTGCATTAACCTGTGCTTCATTTTTTTCTTAAAAATAAGCATGCATGCAGTTATCAGCAATCACTATTACAACAAATAAATTGCCTAATTTTATTACAATAGATGTGGAAATGTGCAATGTCAGGGATCTTTAATATATATTCCTCGATAAAGCATGCAAATTCAAATACTCATTGATTTAAATATAAATATTCAGCAAAATCAACATTGTTTTTAGATTTAAAACTCCAGCTAAGATTTTACAAATAGCTTAATTGCTTAAACACTTATTGATTGCATCATATTTCATTGATTAGAGCATTTATTTACCTATGATTACATGAAAAACTGTAAAGAATATGCAAAAATGTTATTTTTATGTTTTATACGCTTTCTACAATCTGTTTAGTTTTTTTTTTGTGGGCGGAAGCATATGAATTTTATTTGCATTCTTAGTATAACACAGTAATATTTGAGTAACTTCAGTAACGAAGCAATTTTTCACTTGGAATATAATATTACACCCACAATTTATTATCTATCAGAATTTCAGCATAAAATACAGATATAATGTACAAAAATAGCTTGCACAAAAACATGCAGTTATCAGCAATGACTATAAAAACAAATAAATTGCCTCATTTTATTACAACAGATGTGGAAACGTGCTATGTCAAGGGTCTTTAACATATATTCCTCGATAAAGCATGCAAATTCAACTATTCATTACTTTACAAATATATATTCTGTAACATCAACATTGGTTTTAGATTTAAAACTCCAGCTAAAATTGTACAAGTAGCCAATTGCTTAAAAACTTATTGATTACATCATATTTCATTGATAAGAGCATTTATTTACCTGTGATTTCATAAAAAACAGCTGTAAAGAATATTCAAAACTGTTATTTTAATGTTTCATACGTGAATATTCTCTGGAATGTATTTGTCTTTATTACATGCAAAATGATACAGTGATTATAGATTCAGTATTGAAAATAAACATTTAAAAAACCAAAAAATATTTTATTGCATAACAAAGCACATTCATAGAAAGAGTCAATTCATTCTATGCATATCATATTCGAGAAATAAACAGATAAAACAATGACATAAAGTGTAAAAACACGATTCAATAGAATTCGAGAAATATCAGAGGTTTGTCTGTGAATAGTGCACAAAGTCTTCAATAAATAAGATGGGCATCATATTTCAGCAACTTTTGTTTGAAACACCACTTATCTAACAAATTAGACGTTTGATTATGCTGTAAGAACAGCATGACTACAACCATTTAACCAAAAATAAGAAAGTAGTTTTCATTAAAATAATATACTTTACAGGCTGACTCGACAGTCACCTTGTTTGTTTTTATGCTTCGAAATCGGAATGGAAAGAGTGCTCTCTTTTGATTGGTCGATCGTTTGCACTTCTCGCAACTCGCAGAAACAGTGACAAATTACTCACTTTGGTTTCATTTGGCGTTGGTGGTAGTTTCAAATTGAAGGTCACGACTATTTTCTCGCAGAATTTCAATATTCGTAAGCGAGAACTATTCGGTACGGATAGTTGCCGGTAGGATTGTGGTAGGGTCCCAGGTGTGACTGTTAATAATGTTCAATAACTTGTTAAATTTTTATTTAAATCTTTAAATATTTATTATTCCTGTCACAAGTGTCTCAAATATTAAATGCTTAAGCATATTTTAAATTTTTATATTGTGATTTAGTTTGTTTTAGAACAACAATGAATGGTGTCACACAATAAAATCTCACCTCCCTTACCCAAACATTAAATGCCATTATTTTACTCATAAATGGCAGTACAACCATCACATTTTGTTTCCCATGATGCATGTCATCCACCTTGTTTATTACAGCTACGAAAAGTAAATTAACTTTTGGTTTAGAGATAAGTAGACAGATTTTGTTCTTAAGAAACAAGTTTAGTTATCCAGAAATCTCACCTCCGTGATCTTGAAGTTCATTTATATAAAATATAAAAATACAATTTTACCTGTTTTAACAGGGTGCGTAGTGAGAAATTGCTGCAAAAAGTAAGCACTTTTAAGGAATTTTGAAGTACCTTAGCCATTAAAATTAAACACCTTTGTGCATGCATGCATACGACGACCCACGTATTTTCTAAGCATATTATGATTTCTGTTTTATAATAATGCATAGTTTTTATTGAAAATTTAAAAATATATTTCTTAAATTTTATTATTTATTTCCGTATTTGCACAACGTCTTCTATTGTAAAATGAAGGATGTATTTTTGATTTTACAAAAAAATTAAAAATGATAATGCAAATTGTAACAGGGTGGCCATCATTTTTGCTGTTTCACTTTCCCTGACTTATTCCTGGCATTTCCAGTTTTATAAAAAAATTCCCTGACTTTTTCCGGAGGTAGCCCATCAACCATAGAAAACATCACCTCACATTGGCCATAGTAAGAATTCATTCGCCATACTAAGTTTTCATTCAAGCCAGTATGGTTTGAATAAAAAGCAAAATGTTTGAAAAAAGAACATTTATTTAAAACGTTTAAAAAATAAACCATAAAATAAATAATACGTCTTTACAATGAACAATTCTACTGTACAGAATTTTCCGGGAGTTTCGGATTAAAAATATAAACTTTAAAAAAATCTTTAGAACGATCAAAATTTCAACAAAAATATACGTTGCAAAATAATAATAAAAAGACAAAATAAGAGAGAAAAATATTAGAAAACGATTTTTTACTGATGTTTATAAATTAAAACACAGAAGCATAATCACATGATTCGGATTGCTGAAAAAGAAAAAAATGCAACTTTTTATTCCAACCAACTTCCCTCAATAAGGCTCAAAAGAACAATATATAAAGAAATAAAAATGAAATAAAACTTCAAAGACAGAAAAAATACAAGAATTTATAAATTATAACACCAGAAGTCGAGTGCATATGAAATAATGAAGAAAAAATAAAATTCGCGAAAATGGGGGAAAAAAACCCGAATTTACCACTTAAAATTAAATAAATAAAAATCTAATTTGAATTTTTGTAAAATTACTGCGGCGTCAGCTCCCGTCTTGTGCTAATCCATCACTTTGCTAAATTTGGTCTCATAAGTCAAAGATCTGGGCGTGCGTAAAAAACGGAAAAAAAATAAACCGAACATGCATAGGATACTAAAAAAAATTGTTCTTTTATATGTATGGGTAACGGTTGTCCCATACTTTGAAGATCCCATAATTTATCAAAATGATCAGTAATCATAATGTTTCCCAACACTCAGAGAAAAAAAACATACACAAAATAAACAAACAAACACACAAAATACTGAAAGAAAATATTAGCACTAATTTTCAAATACTTCATAATTCACTGAAAATATCTCCAGAAGTGCGAAAACAAACCAACTCCTATTTGATATTAAATCACCATAAAAGCAGGCAGTAGTGTGGATGCTAACTTGCAGACAGATAAAGAGAAATTTACGATCTCGTAAGATATCTGAATCTCCATGACATGTAGCCAAATCCCGGTTCTTCCACATCTGAGTGTGATTATAGTATATATTTTCATCTCAAGAAGTGTCATCTAAATTAACTACTAAAAAGAACGCGATTCTGTTCATATAGTCCAGTCAACGAGGGTCCAAAATGGGGCTGAAAAACATTAACTCGCATAGCTTTGAAAATTGGTACACATGTTCGTGAGGGTTTATTATGAACATAATAAAAGTTCCCAGTCCTGGGGGGGGGTTGAGTTCGCAGTGCCATCTTGGATTTCATCCCCCGTTTTTTTAGTTTTTCCTAAATATCTTGAAAAATATTCAGTTTTCAAATTACATAGGATTTAACAAATTAAAGAGCGTAAAACTCCCTACAAATAGATGCTTTCATTTTTCTTCCAGCTTTAATAGTTTCCCAGATAATGGGTCTCAAAGGTTGCCGCCATCTTTGATTTCATCCCCCTTTTTTAGTTCCTCTTAAATATCTCGAAATGTATTAAATTCTCAAATTACATGTAATCAGCAAATTAAAGAGCGTCAAATTCCCTACAAGCACATGCTTTTATTTTTGTTTAGCTTTAATAGTTTCCGAGATAATGGATTTCAAAATTTGTGCGGCATCTTGGATTTTTTCCCCCTTTTTTCAGTTTTTTTTAATATCTAGAAAACTATTTGATTTTCAAATTGCATTAAATACAAAAAATTAATAATCGTAAAATTCCCGATCAATGCATGCTTTTATTTATTTTCTAGCTTTAATAGTTTCTGAGATATTTAAGAATAACTAAAAAAGGCGGGATAAAATCCAAGATGGTTAGAAATTTGAAATCCATTATCTCTGAAACTATTAAAGCTCAAACAAAAATAAAAGCATGTGTTTAAAGGGAATTTTACGCTCTTTAATTTGCTGATTACATGTAACTTGAGAATTTAATATATTTCGAGATATTCAAGAGGAACTAAAAAGGGGGATGAAATCCAAGATGGCGACAACTTTTGAGACCCATTATCTGGGAAACTATTAAAGCTGGAAGAAAAATAAAAGTATATATTTGAAGGGAATTTTTCTCTCTTTAATTTGTTGAATCAATTGTAATTTGAAAACTCAATTGTTTTCTATATATTCAGGAAAAACTAAAAAACGGGGATGAAATCCCAGATGGCACCGTAAGCTCACCCCTCACCCGAGAACCGGAGACTTTTAGTATGCTTATAAGAAGCCCCTAAAGAACATGTGTACCAATTTTTAAAACTATATGATTTAATTTTTTTTTCAAATCCTTTGATTGGACTAATAGCCGAAATTTGACTCCCTTGGAAGTTTAAATGTAAACACCTCGCCCCCTGGCGAGTGCGCAGAAAGGGAATGGCATCCGTTTTTTACTGTCAGTAAATGACTGATTTTCATTGGTTGCATTTCATTGGTGTTTCATTCTATTTATAGAAAAAGATCAGCGAATTGTCGCATCCAAAAAGAATTATGAAAATAAAATTTTTTTCCAGTTTCAGAACAAATTTCCCTGACTTTTCCCTGATTTTTCCTGGTTTCCCGAAATTCCCTGACCATTCCCGGTTTTCCAGGTTTCCCGGTCGGATGGCCACCCTGTGTAATTATCAAAAATTAAATCAACTTTTATAAGATTAACAATAAAAATATGTTACCCTTTTCAACATTTCTTAAAATTAACAAATTACCAGTTAATTTGCCTCTTCGGGATAATAATTCCAGTATTTCAATATACGGCGTTACCCATTGTTGGAGCAAGAGGAAGCATAAAAAAGGTTATTAATAGTCCAGTCAATGGAGGGTTTGAAAAAAACATTAAATCATATAGTTTTGAAAAATGGCACACGTGTTCGTGATAGTCTCCTGATGAACATACAAAAGTCCCTGGTCCTCAATGATTTAAAGACTTTAAAGAGCGTAAAATTCCCTACAAAAATATGCTTTTATTTTTCTTCTAGCTTTTATAGTTTCTGAGTTAAAAGGTCTCAAAATTTGCCGCCATCTTGGGATTTAATACCCCTTTTTCAAGTGTTTTTGAATATCTCTGAAACTATTTGATTTGCAAATTTGTTGTAATCAGCAAATTAATGAGCGTAAAATTCCCTACAAATGCGTGCCTTTATGTTTCTTGTATCTTTATTAGTTTCCGAGGTAATGGGTCTCAAAGTTTACCGCCATCTTAGAATTTATCCCCTTTTTCTCAGTTTTTCTTGAATACCTCGAAAATTATTTAGTTTTCAAACCACAGGTGATACAACAAATCAAAGAACGTAAAATTCCTTACAAAAGAGTGCTTTTTTTTGTTCTAGTTTTAATAGTTGCCGAGATAATGGGCTTCAAAGTTTGCTACACATCTGGATTTCATCCCTTTTTAAGTTTTTCTTAAAAATCTCAGAAACTATTAAAACTAAAAGAAAATTAAAAGCATGTATTTGTAGGGAATTTTACGGTCATTAATTTGTTGTATTATATGTAATTGAAAATTGAATACTTTTTGAGAAATTCAAAAAAGATAGGAAAAGGGGGATGAAATTAAAGATGGAGGCAAACTTTGAGATCCATTATCTCAGAAACTATTATAGGTAGAAGAATAATAAATGCATGTATTCATAGGTAATTTCATGCTCTTTAATTTGTTTTATCAATTGTAATTTGAAAACTGAATAGTTTTCGAGATATTAAAGAAAAAGTTTTAAAAAAGTGGGATGGAATCCAAGATTGCGACGTGAGCCGCACCCCAGGACCAGGGACTTTTAGTATGTTCAACAGAAGCCTCTCGCGAACATGTGTACCGATTTTCAAAACTATACGATTTAATGTTTTATTTTCATCCCCATTTTGGGAATCCGTTGACTGGACTATAAGTATTATCATTACATGTGTTGACACCCCTGGATCTATCTCACCTAGGATTCCTTCCCGAATTCTTTCCTTTCGTCGATTTTCTTTCTAGTGACATCCGGTAAACAAAGCTTTATGACTATGCTTCCGATATCGTATTCAAGGGGAAATAAAAAAAATGTTTTCTTTGCACTTCTTGAGAAAATTAAGCTCTTCTTAAGGACCTTTTTTTCCAAAATTAAGCATTTTCACGGTGCTTAAAAATGGATTTCAAATTTAAGCACTTTTCATGACGCTACGCACCCTGTTTAATATGCTTAACATTTGTAGGTTTTAATACCAAAAAATATTTTTTTTCTCTGAAAAAAGCATCCATTAAGCCAATTTTTATAGAAGATTCTTCACTTCCGTGACACCCTTTTCAATTTCATTTTCAAGGAAGCAAGTTGCATTGTTTTTGGCCAGCAATTTGAGACTATACTGATATTATACATATATTAAACACAAATTTTAAGCTCATAAAGTGAATGACTAAAAGTTACGCTATATCTTAATCCCGATATTTAATTTTGATTATATTAAGATGATTAATTAATTAATAAGATAATTCATTAAGATAATTAATAATTTTATTTTCTAATTCTCTATATGAGCTGGTTAAATATTTACAATTTATTTTAGTGTAGTAATTATTAATTTTCTTGTGTTTTATATCACCTCCGTGAAAAAGGTTATATATATATATATGTTTTATTTATGAGTAAAATAATTTAAATATTAGTTGGGCCATTTCTCATGTAACTTCTAGTAAGTAAAAGTTTCGTATAAGAATGAAAAAAAGGAAATTTAAGGTTTTGAAATCTGAAAATATTTTGGTGCAAATGGTACATTTTAGGGAGAATGACCCCAATGTAAATCAATAAAACAGACAAAAAATATTATAATGCATCAATAAATGATTAAAGATTACCATTGAACCAGTTAACTTACAAGAAATGACTTCCTTTAAGTGCACAAACTCACAAATGGGCTTTGGTTTCAGTTCTGAATTTTCGATCATACATAGATCCCATAGTTTCACTGAATGGTCAATCGATGCAGTAACCAAAATATTAGGATCTGTGGCTGAAAATTCCACATGCGTAACTTTCTTTTTATGCAAACATTTTGATTTTGGCTAAACCTTAAAAAAAAGTGACCAATAAATACTTATATGCAACTTAATAAAGCAGCTAGCATATTTAAAGCACCATTTCTTACTTTTTGACCTTGAACCGATATTAAGCACACATTCTCTGCGGTATTTCCAGATAACAGCAACTTCCTCTCATAACAAACATCTAAAGACGAAAACCAATTGCTGAAACAGAAAGAGGAGATATGGATAGACGCAATTTTACCACTTCAAAGCGAGATTTTTAAAAATTGATTTTAACCCTTTCAAGTTCACTATATGTTTCGTTTTGAAAATTACTAAATTTATTTCAAAAATGAGTATTAGTCATGTAGCTGATCATAAATATGTGAAGAAAAAATTTTGAATTTTTTCATTTTCAAGAAATCTGTGGAGATTCAAGAAATTGATGGAAATTCACAGTAAAACCAAGGAATGGTAACAGACAATTTTTTCTCCGAATAAGTTATCATCGAAATGCAATTTAAATTATGTATTTAATTTATAAATATAAGTGAGTATTCATGATATTTAATCTTCCTGAAATTCAATATTACAGTAGACTCTCGAATAACCGGGATGTTCGCGAAATGCTTCGTCCCGGATAATCCAATTTATGCAAATTTTGATTAAAACTTTTTGAAAAATGATAGAAAATGTAAAATTATTATACAATAAGACATTAATAGTGTAATTAATGCAAAAGAAGAAGAATTAACAAGAAATTTTAATGTTATTTAGATTTACAATTCGTACAGTTAGAAAGAAAAACAGAGATGTAGTTTACCTCACTGTTTTGTGAATAATGAAATGACAGAAGTCCGTTTTTGTTTTCATGTATCGCCATGACTTAATTTCTGATCAATTACAAAATTGTTCTCATCCCTTTCAAGGCATTCTTCGAAATTCCTTGCTAAACCATATACCCGTTGCTAAACCATATACATAAAATTTTGGTTCTAATTTAAATAAAGGAAAACATCTAAAAACTATATCTACACATATTTTTCTTTACAACACAACGAAACTCAAAAAAAGTGCCATAATGTGTTAGTATACGAAAAAGTTTAAAGTTCTGACACTCCTGTTGATTTTTTAATCCTTCCTTCCAATTCCTTACATTCTTAAGAACTAAAAATAAAAAAAAATATTGATTGAAATTATTATCCAATTCCCGCACTGTTTAAGGTTGGAGAAACAGCTATGCATTTTATGAAAATACTGAATTGTGTACTGAAATGACAACTTATATTACTTTCCTGAAATAGTGTAAAAATAGTGTAGCTTTTTATAAGCTACACTATTTTTGCTACTAAAGCAGCATTCTGAAGGGGAGGGGGGGGGTTAAAGACATCAGTGGGCACCTTGTATGACATCTTAATATTAAAAATTCTTTTTCTTATTTCACAACAATCAGAAATTATTTTATAATTTAATTGAAGTCTACTTACACCAGGAATAAAACTTGAACCAGGCTTGTTTAGATTGTACAGCGACAGTTCACCTACTTTGGAACCAGTCACTGCAATCTGGAAATATTTTGGATGCCAAAAAATGGCTGCAACTCTCATTTCAAAAGAATTCAATATTTTGGGAATTTTATTCCTCGATATGTCATTAATAATAAAAGTCTCTGCACACTAAAATAAAAAAAAAGAAAAATTACTTATTAATGGATTCAATATTTCATTCATGAAAAAAAGCATTTTAAATACATATTTCTTAGTATACTGTCTTGCATAATACAAATTATACAATTAAATTTACGAAGTTATTAAGTTACTTTTTCGAAATTACCAAGTTACTTTTGCAGAAGTATAAAAATGTTATAAAAACTACATTATACAAAGATGTAAGAACTTCCTCCTTGATACACTATTATTCATACAAATCTCTGCTTAAAAAAGAAAAAGAAAAATATTTTAAAGTATATATCTTATTATAGTGTCTTACGTATATAATAAAATAATATAAAAACATTTCATACACTTATTCTGTATTTTAATTATATTATGAAATGAAAGATAGTGCACTTCCTTTACATTTGTAATACACTACACTGGTTTCACCTTTTTCACAAATAATTTAATTACTTGGAATGTCTATTAATTCTTTTTAGTTTGCAGCTGAGTCACAAAATGAAATGATTTGAGAGTATTAATGTGAATTTCTAGTCTTTGAAGACAGAACGCCACCCCATGGCCCCGTACCTGATGCCATTACGGTAACCGAACTGGTTGGATGGACATGGGACAGGTTTAAAATTATAAAAGTCATCTTAGAGATAAGGGTTGCTTAAGATGTGGGTTGTCCCTCCCAGTCCCGGGGGGGGGGTGAGTACACAGAAAATTACTAGTTTCATGAACAGAAGTGAATTACCCTATTCATTTCTGCAGTACCCCTGGGGGTATGTGAAGGACTAGTTGGGGAAATTGAAATCAAAGTTGATAATGGCAGAAACAAGAAAACATAAAAGAATTTAAAAAGTTAAGGATTTTTGTCTCCCTAACTTAATATTTGCTATTTAATAACTATATCGCTTGAAAAGGCGATTGTTGCAGGGTGCAATTTTTTGCTATCCTTATAAGTTAATATGAAATTATTACAATAGTGATTTCATTTGTTTTGGCGTTGAACTAATACTATTATAAAATTGCAATAAAATGTAAAATCAAAAATAATTCCAGCAAATGTTATTAATTTGAGTCACTCCTCTTAAGTTAACAGAAGATACGACAGTAGGGGGTACGCAAAAATATAAAGATTAATCAAGGGGTACGCGAGGGAATAAAGGTTGGGTACTCCTGAAATAGTATATAAGTAAACATCTGGCAAAAATCTGAGAGGGTCATCATTACGCCCCTCACCTTGTTCAGCAGGTCATGCCAGGCAGATTCTAACGCTACTCCTGTCCATGAAATTCCTCACAGGGTCTTTTTCTTACAGGCTCTTCATTATCTTAAAGCAAAATTAGTTCCGAAAAGAGTCGCGAGTTTAAAAAATTCATTAAAATTTTCTGAATAATTATCTTTTAATGATTTTTATATAAGTTAGGTTCAGGTGGGGTAAAGTGGTCAGACGGGGGAAATTGAAAATGAATGGAAATCAGATACATTTTATTTTATCAAGAGACCCTTATACTGCACCTTTTTCCTGTGGTGTATTTGCATCCGACACTATTCCGATGCTTAAAGAAAAATCTTGCATTGTGGTGAATACCGACAAGTCATCTGAACCTGGATCCCACTGGCTAACATTCTTTTGTGAAGGTAGCAACATTGAATTTTTCGATTCATATGGAAATCCACCCGAATTTCACGGACCAAGATTCCAAGATTTTGTATCAAATTATTCCTCTGTATTCTGGAATTCAATAACTGTACAAAATCTTACTTCTAATGTTTGTGGAGCCTATTGTATTTATTTTATTTTAAAAAAATGTCAAGGATATTCATTGTATTCTATTGTACGAAATTTTGTTCATTGCCAGAAAAATGATTTTCGGATGTATCAATTTGCGAAAAAGCGATATGGTGTAAGAATGATTTTTAAACAATAAATAAGTTATTTGTATTTGTGTTTTTCATTATTTTTGTTTTAGTATAAATATAACCACGCTTGAAATGTTTAGTCATTAGTCATGAATTCATTACATCTACGACACCCTTGCACACTCCTTGTAGGTGGAGCAACAGGTTGTGGAAAGATACACCTGGTAAAGAAATTAATCGATTTTAAAATGATACACCCCTTTCCATTTAAAATAATTTGGTGTTATGGGGCTTATCAAAATCTGTACAAAGAAATGAAAAATGTAGATTTTCACGAAGGGCTGCCTTCTAATATCAATAGCGTCTCAAACGCTTTAATAGTCATTGATGATCTCATGTCAGAGCTTTCAAACAATGACAAGTTAACCAAACTGTTTACTAAAGGAAGTCATCACCGTAATTTGAGTATTCTTTTTATTGTACAAAATATATTTCATAAAGGAAAAGAAATGCGTGATATCTCATTGAATGCACATTACATGTTTTTATTTTAAAATCCTCGAGATCGGTCCCAAGTCATGCATTTAGGAAGAAAACTTTACCCAAACAAATTAAAAATTTTTCGAGAAGTATGCGAAGATGCCACCGCAAAAGTGTATAGCTATTTGATGATTGATCTGACATCTCAAACAGATGATTCACTGCGACTGCGCACGGGTCTTTTCCCAGGTGATGAATACTACGTATATCAACCTCGCTAATCATTTCGTGTTACAAACACCATGACCTCTGCAGTTTTAGACTTTGAAGGTTTTCAACTCTCTCCAGGACGTTTCATTGTCAAAGAACTGGTGGTGTGTGCCGTGAATGAAGATACTTTCTGTGGTCGATGGTTGTTTAAACCGCCCCATTCATTTAAAACTTTGCACCGTAAGAGACAAAATAAATACACTTGGATTACCAAATTCCTACATCATATCGCATGGGATGATGGTGAATTATCATACGATGCTTTTCGATGCTTGTTGACAGTCATATTCGAAACGTTTTCCTATATTTACGTGAAAGGACTTGAGAAGAAAATATTTTTAGAATTTTAGACTGGTCGCAATCTTTTCAACCTGGAAGATTTTGAATGTCTTAAAGTAAAGGAGTTACCTTCCTTCGACGTTTTGTGCCCGTTCATGCATGGTAAGAGTTTTCATCATTGTTCCGTTTACAAAGCTAAAGCATTTGCCAAACACTTGGAAACTATATAAAGCCTTCTTGTCGAGCATAGCTTATATTAGAGGACTTTAAGATGTCGGCGTGCTCGCCACAACAGTTGGGGCAAATGAAAGCGATTTCTCAAACCTAATCGAAACGTACTATTTTAAAAACTTGTCCAAACAGTGTTATAAAATCTTTGTGTGAATGTGCATTGAATGTACTTCCTGGAAACGTGCCTCTCATTAAAAAGCAAAAAAACAACTGGCTCATTACAAATGCAGTTTACGGAAACTTTCGGACAAAAGTTTGCCTCTATATAAGAAGAGGCATCTTCTCGTTCAACGAGGAGCAGGATTTTTATCAGTTTTGTTACCAGCTGCGATTTCATTGATCAGTTCACTTATTCATGGAGTACGCTAAAAAAATGATATTAATACCTGAAGAGAGGGCCGACTTTGTGGGCCATTTATCAAATTTGGACTCTCAAATGCAAGAGATTCTACGAAGAAAGGATTTTCTGGAGAGTGAGAAAGCGAATAAGAATTTGTAGATGCTACAAAAGTTCGTGAAAATTCAGCATCCACAGCAAGAAAAGACAGATATTAATGAAAATCAAGAAACAGAAATACAAGAAAATAAGGAGTTTGAAACTGTCCCAGAAGAAAAAGATTCAGTAACAGCTAAAATATATAAAGTGGCACCTGCGAGATATTTTTCCACTGCAAAGAATATTTTGGATTTCCTGAAAGCCAATAATACCATATTAACGTGGACTCCTGAAGGTGAAATTGTCTACAAGGGTCAACGCTTGCCTCGAACTAATATTGTGAAGCTCGTTGGTGACTTACTACGAAACAGAAAGAGGTCTCCCCAGGATTCAAGGAATTTCATACTGCCTTAAAAGAAATGAACATACCCGCAAGTTATATAAAGTTACTTCAAAATAAGATAAAAAATGTAACAAGACAAAAAGTTTCTAAACGTTTGTATGCTAAAAGAAATCCATGGATTTCTATTGAAATGAATAAATAAAAAATTTTATGTGAAAAAACATTTTATTTATTGTTGTTTTTCATTCCAATACAAACAAAATAGTTAATACATTGAAACAAAATATTTTAAATTAAATAATAGTGGAAATGAAATAAAATTTTATTTTCTGCTTTTAAAAGCCGTAGGGTAATGTAGAAAAGTCTGATTGAATCACTCTTTTATCATAAACTAAACGATACTTTCTTGTTTCTTCTTCATTTATTACTCTCCTTTTCTTCTTTTCTACAGTTATCTTTCTAGGATTAACTATGCTCTTCACTGCAGTCTTGTCCAAACTACAAACGAACTCCTTGACTGTTTCGTAGTTCAAAAGCAGACTGTTTTTAAAGTTGCGGCAAAAACCTTTACTTTTGCAGTTTGAAGTCCCGTCGTTCAAATTGTATGCGTAATTTTTGGGTCCTCCTGGAAATAAGATAAAAGAAATCATATTAGAGAACAGAAAACAACAGCAATAAATTCTGTTTTCTTAAAAGATTTACCTTAATTGATTTACTTGAGACAAAGGATGTTATAATTCTACCATCAAGTTCATCAGTGAAATCTCCAAGAAAGTTACCAGTTGGAGGATCATTTTGGCCATCTGTTTGGTAGATGATCGAATCAGTGTCGAAGTAGATAGCAGCCCTTCCCAGTCTTTCCAATTCGCTGTAAAGTTTCAAACGAGGGTAGCAAGCTGTAAAAGCAGCGAGGAAGATATTCGTTGATGTGTCCTGAGAAACAAAACTTTCTTCCTTGCACCACAACAACTCCTACTGATAAACTCCTCCGTCTTTTTCAACAAGATAAAGTCGTGTTCCCACATCTCAACAACTGTGTATACCAATTAACGTAAAGTTCTTATATTTTCAGCTGATTTTGCAAACAGATTGTTCATGGATATTCCAGAAACAGGGTTTATAACATCTGTCTCATAACACTTCTCACATCCGTGATAGAAGCATCCCTAAAAAGAGAACAAAAACCGGAATAAATTTAATTTCGACACACACATATATTCTTTTTATAACTTTGCATACATAATATTATTACCTGGTATTGATAGATGGTGTTTGTCTCTACACAAAATCCATATACTGATTTTCCATCGATCACCTGTTCCCCAAATCCATTTAAAGAATGTCGAATTTGAATCCCCTCTTTCGAGGAAACATATTCCAACCAACGAATGCAGTCACAACTGTAACATCTTTTGTTTAAATATCTATTAACCGGTACCATCGCACCGGCGATGGTCTTTTCCTGTATGTGCTTGCTCCTGTATGCAGCCATACAAGCAGATGCAATGGTGACGTTGGAAAATGGATCCACACCTGTTATATCCAAGAACTGTGTTCGAAATTCCAAGCAACAGCGTCTTAAAATATCAACATCAGATCTGAAATTAAAAAAAAACAGTATTTATAAGTATACAAAGAAATATAAGATTACATCTGACTTTTAACCTCAATCAACTTTATCATAGTGAAAAAAAACATATTTATAGGAAAGAAACGAAGCATGTATGATAAATATAATATAAAACCTTACTTATCTACAATAAGCCAACATTTCTTTTTGAAAGTCGAATGTCTCGGATTTCTTTTCATCATGCCATGACTGGAACCGCTCTCTTTCTGCAGATGACATGGTTGAAGGGCTGTAGTATGATGCGTCAGAGTAATTCCCTATATATTCTTGATTTTCAGGGCGGTTAAATAAATGGGGAATATCCCTTTGAGAGTTCCTCGAGTCCAAATGTTTTTCTCAAGTTATTCAGGGCCATTGGCAAGAAATTAAACGAATCTATCATAGAAAAATTAAGTGAATTGATTCTAAGACTCATAATCTTTGTTCCACAAGGAACTACTGTTCCAATAGCCAACGCAAGATAAACTGCCCATCAAAGCCTTTCATGTTATGGGCAATGGCAGTGTACCCACGATTGCGTTGAGAAATTAAGAATGAACAAAACTCCTTTAAGCAATTATGTCCTTTGAAAAATTTTTCTGACCCGTCAAAGTAATGCACAACAGCAAAATTAACTTCATGTTCACCCGTTGATTGGTCAGTCTCGAAATCAAAAAACAGAAGCAACTCATTTGGTTTTTTCGGGTCTATCCTTTTTAAGAAACACCTGTGAGAAGTTGAGACAAAGATCTTGCAACTGGGACTATTCTTTTCCCCACATCTATGATTATCAATGGATTGTTCACTTTTCTTAAAAAGATAGGAGCGTTTAGGACATTGAAAGAGCTGGAATATAAAGAAAAAATACATGAGCTTTATGGACAAAATTACATAAAAACATGAACAACTAATGTTCGGCAGAAAAATATATTAAATTATCAGTATCAAAAATTGAACGGATTTCTCAAAACAACAACAAAAATGTGCATACCTTATTGCAGATACCATTTCTTTTGTGGGCATCATAGCAAATAGATGATCGTGTATTTCGTAAACATTCGCCACACCTTTGTGGAAGGCCTTCCTCACAATGGGCAGTCCTACAAATATGACACAAAGATTTGCAATTGTGGTTTTCAATATGATCGTAACGTTTAAAACATTCCTTACAGAATTTTTTAGAACCATAAAATCCTGAGGGAGAGGATATTGCATCATAGTGGTCGTGATGGAGCCAAATATACACCTTCCTCTGCTTTTTCTGCTCAACATAGCTTACCTAAAGCATAATATTAGTGTATTAAAATCAATAAATGAGAAACGATATCTGATTTGGAGAAATAGGGAAAAAAGATAGGTTGCACTTACTTGATGCATCTCTTCAGAAGAAATTACAATGACCTGGATGTCTAAATGGCGCTCAAAAGCAGCAATTTCTTTAACGCCACAAGGTCCCAATGGGATGCCAACATCATTATGCAACTATATTGCTCTTCTTTCTAACACTATATTCCTTGCATCACACAAAGATTTTAGTTCGGTAGGGGGATTCTGTTGATGCCAAAGCCAAGAGAATCGCCCTGGCGCAGCAGATACCCGTCTCTTCAAGCATTATACTGAGGATAGATTTCTTCCGAAGACGATCAGTGGCAATGTTTATAACTCTATAGTGCCCTTTTCCACCTCCTCCTACTGGACGTTGGATGACAATAACGTCAACTATGAATGTGGCATCAAGTGGAATTTCTTGTCCCGACTGTATGGCCTTGATTAGACAAGAAAGAAATTTTTCTGCTGTCATCTGCGAAACCGGCATCAATGCAGCAGAAATCGGTCTGTCCAGATGATCAAATTGAAGGAGCAATCTAATAAGATCAGTAGGTGCAAGATTTCTTGTTGCTCTGTCTATGATCGCTTGAAAGAGATTCTGTAGAACTTGCAGAAGAGTGTCCTTTCGTATTGTCGCATTTATGGCATGGAATTGGAAGTTTATCAATGTCAATCATGGCTGCGAAAACTATTTCATCACATTGAAACCTCCTATTATTCCTTCTGGCTTTTTCTATGAGCAGAATAGCAGAATCCAACTAAAACATTCAGAAACAAAATAAACAGGAGAAAAATATTTGTTACAAAAATATATATGTAAGCAGAATAATACATACGTCGTCAGACCCTTCTTCTGGGACGTCTGCTAACTGAGTCCAGAATCCATTTAATATCCTGTCAACGAGCTTAAAAGTAAAAAAAAAATATTTTCTTTTATCAATATTATTGAAATCTTGAACTTCAAATCATATAACTTCGTTTGCAAAAACAGATGCGAACAAAACTAATTTAACAAGAGACCAAAAGATATTTACCTCAGATCCAGAGCCCACTTGCTCAAATGGTGCGGGTATAGGAATATTCACAATTTCCTGTGAAGTTTCTCTCATATTCTAAAATAAGCGAAAATATGTTTTAAAAATATTCATATTAACGACAGTTACATTATGAAATCAAAAATTAACTCAAAGTATACCTAAACTTACTGCAACAGTATCTATTTCCTCATTGTCGTTTCTGGGAAGAACTTGTGAATAATTGCGATAACTCTAAAAAGGAAAGAAAAAAATAGAAATGCTTAGAATACACACACAATGAAGTGTTAAAATGAACAACGGAATTAAAAATACTTACATCGTCACTGTCTTCAAATATCATCTAATTAAATAAAAATACTTATATTAATATTTATAAAAATAAACGGAAAATTACATTTAATATTTATACAAACAAATTAAACATTTATAAGCTTGATTAAAGTTAGAAAAAAAACTAAAAAGCATCCCATTTTTTTTCGACATTTATTCATGTCGAAACACGTGGCATCTAACACGTGTGTGTGTGTGTGTGCATGTGTGAAAGAAAGGTAAACTCTGAATAACATTCAAAATAACTTTCATTTTAAAAATATATTTTTCGAAAAAATATGAATTAATTTAATTTCCACCAGAAAAAGTTTAATTACTGCTAGTTAGGCTTAAAAATTTACCAACCAATAATGAACAGATATTCTTTTGCAAGCAAAATATTTAATTCATTATATGAAATAACTTACAGTATTCATTTAAAAAGAAATTAAACTTACTTCACCAAGTGTTCTTTTCCTTGACTCCATTGAACGTATTGAAGTTCTCCGAACAATTCTCCAATAACTTTTAAAACTAATTCAAATCAAACACAACAGCACGGGCCAAGGTCCAACATGAAATAGCGGATGGTAGAGGATGAGTAACCCAAAAGGGAGGAATCTTCAGTTCACTTGACTTCTCTAAAAGAGCCAATCAGAGAATTCTAATTTCATGTTGTGTTCACTGTCAGCCAATCAGATCACTGGAAGCAGAAGGGTAACCGTTCAACTCTCCGTGACGTCATACCACCTCTGCACTAATATGTTCAAACATTCCCGACAACCTGTTGCCACTAAGATAAGCTAAATTTCCAACCAATGCCGTCATCAACCCCTCTTCACTTCCTTTCCTCTGAATCCGTAGTTTCATTTCAGTTCGAATGATTCGCACAGCATCTAACAACTCAACTCAAAGACTTTGAAACACGTGTTCTGGCAATAGTTGATGTTTCACCGATAGATGGCGCCATTAGAGCTATGATGACGTTAAAACTCAAATATATTATTATTTTACCCCCATCGTGCGTACTCCCGCTCGGTCTAGTGGTTAGAATATCCGACTGGTGACCCGAAGGATGCGGGTTCGAATCCCGGCGAGGATGGGTTTGAAGTTTTGTCACATTCAGCAGTCGTACAAGTAAGTTCAATTAATTTTAGATTCTTCAAATTAATTACAAATTATGCCTTGACTAATTAAGATTTTTAATTGATAATAATTAAACCTTGATTAATTTAGATTACTAATTGATGTAATTAACTGACTTTCCAGATAACTCGAGAAATGATGAAAATCTCCAAGTTGGAAGGATGACGTCACACTCCTCCTCTCACTTCAGTTCACATCAGCACATAACAACTCAACTCGAAAGCAGCATTGAAAGCAACTTCGAAAAGTGGCGGGAAAAGCAGCAAAAGGAAAACAACTAAACTCAACTCGGAAGGGGTGGAGAAAATGGGGGTTGGACCCCTCTATAGGAGTACGGCTTCAGGGAGGGGGAAAGGGGGCTGGACCCCTTTATATCAGTACGGCTGCGGGGGGGAGGGGGGGAATTCTATTGTGTCCGCCGAAGGAGGGCTCTTACTACTAGTGTCGAAATACATTCGGAACTTCTATACAGTGCTACAGCAACCTGAATAAAGATGACTGTATATTACTCCCGTACGAAAATCAATATTTATTCCAAGATTAATTAAACGGCATTAATAATTCTAAAGTAAAATTATAAATTTAAACAAGAGAGTCCTAAAAAGAGTGAAGCCCAGTGATGTAAAATAACCTAATAATAGCCAAAATGGGTATTTATTTTTCAATTAACTCTATTCATGTAAAATAAATGCACTGTGGTGTAATTTGATATTTATACATTAAGTAATTTGTATAATGTAAAAAAAAAGAACTCACACATGACCGTTTTACTACTTTTTTTTAAATTTTATGAAAGCTAAAAATTTTAATCACAGAAAAAACAAACAATTACTCCATTATGCATCTTACATAAAATACGCGAGTTAAATCTCAACCCTTTTTAATTAAAGTAGTGAATGAATAATTATGTATTTGCTGCTTTTTAAAAAAAGTTATTTTATCTAAATTTTTAAAAAATGTTGATTTCAGTTTTAAAATAATAAAGAGTTGATAATGGAAACTAAAATGAAAGATACATTTGTTTATAATTTATTTTAGATCAATTAGTCAAAGAAGCAGCTATTTCTGATGCAAACGTTAGCAAATGTTTAAATTCTGACAGTTTTTAAAAGTGATCATGAAGTTCATAAGTTATTTTAAGATGTACTAGACAATTTACTCTCTAGGCAGAGTTCCATCTAGATCATAAACATCAGTTTTAAATATTCTTGAAACTCTATTTTTGATGTATTTGGAATTTATTTAAAACAAAATTCAATATTGAATTCCCCTCAATAAACTTTTTTTTAAATCAACAGGGTATTGAAACATTCTTTTATGTGTTTCTCCATTTTACTTAGAGTGGCAAGTTTGTACTCAACGTTAAAGTACTTACATTGTACGCTTATACATTTAAAAAGTTCCAAGCAGGTTCTTTTAAGTCCTGTTGTTTTACTTTTCAGCATGGGATTTACCGTAACGTTAATATGGGTGTAGTGAGTGATTAACTCTTCATTAAATTGAAAAAAAGAATTGCTGACTTGTAAAATGGCATTGCGAGAAAATTATGAATAGGAAGCTTCACTGGTGCTATCTATATAACATAAAAAACAGAATTCAAAATTATTTTTCCATTGTGTCATTTCTTCCAACCAGAAGAAGTTTACTTTTTCTGGTTGGAAGAGAATGGGATATGAGAATATTTTATTATTCTCATATCCCATTTAAATTCTAGAATATTTTATCCTAATTCTAATTTTTTTAAAAATTGTATATATGTACTTCATTTTAAATCACAATTCGCAAATAAATACTTTTTATCTTGCAAAATGATCAGTTTATATATAGAGTTAATTATAGTTTAGTTCGAGGGGTATAAATTTTGGTTCATTTTAAGCCACCATTGCAAACATTTTGTGAATTACCCAGTTTTTGGATATTTATCAATTTTGTGTTTCATTTTGAATTGCCATTTGAAATACCTTTTGTTTTATATAAATTATCCAGTTTATCCATATTTATAAATTTTGCGTTTCATTTTGTATTATCATTCGCAAAAACTGTTTTTTGCAAAATACCCATTTCTAATAAATATTGTTTCATTTTAAATCACTGTTTGCAATTTTTTTTCATGAAATACCCAGTTTTTGAAATAATTATAAATTTTATGTTTCAATTTCAATCACTATTTGCAAAAGTTTTTTTTTGCAAAATACAAAATTTTTGGGCATTTGTAAATTCTGTTTCATTTTAAATAATTTAATAATTAAATAGGAAAAAGGATTTTAACTGAAAAATTTTGAATTTTTATTTTATATTTTTTTCTGCCTAATATATAGTGTTAGAAGAAATCTATATCAAATTTCTTTCTAACTTCCTACGATTCTACTAAAACAGCAAGTTCATAAATTTGTATGATAAAATATAAATATTCTGAATACATATCATGTGTCGTATAGAATGATTCTTTACCTTATCTTTGACTTTCTAATGCAAAGCAAGCTGTAAACCAAATCATAGCCATGAGGTATTCAGAAAATGCAGATGTCTTCATTCAAAAAACTGACTTATGAACACTGAAGTTAGCTTTCTAAATTCTATTTTTCTTTCGGGCAGGGGAGAGGGGTGAACCATTTCAATTTTATTTGCAGTTCTATAAGAAAAACACAGTAATATTTGAGAAACTTCAGTTATGAAGGAATTTTTTACTTGGAATATAATTAATACACACAAATTTTATTATCTATCAGAATTGATGCATATAATATCGATATAATGTGCATTAACCTGTGCTTCATTTTTTTCTTAAAAATAAGCATGCATGCAGTTATCAGCAATCACTATTACAACAAATAAATTGCCTAATTTTATTACAATAGATGTGGAAATGTGCAATGTCAGGGATCTTTAATATATATTCCTCGATAAAGCATGCAAATTCAAATACTCATTGATTTAAATATAAATATTCAGCAAAATCAACATTGTTTTTAGATTTAAAACTCCAGCTAAGATTTTACAAATAGCTTAATTGCTTAAACACTTATTGATTGCATCATATTTCATTGATTAGAGCATTTATTTACCTATGATTACATGAAAAACTGTAAAGAATATGCAAAAATGTTATTTTTATGTTTTATACGCTTTCTACAATCTGTTTAGTTTTTTTTTTGTGGGCGGAAGCATATGAATTTTATTTGCATTCTTAGTATAACACAGTAATATTTGAGTAACTTCAGTAACGAAGCAATTTTTCACTTGGAATATAATATTACACCCACAATTTATTATCTATCAGAATTTCAGCATAAAATACAGATATAATGTACAAAAATAGCTTGCACAAAAACATGCAGTTATCAGCAATGACTATAAAAACAAATAAATTGCCTCATTTTATTACAACAGATGTGGAAACGTGCTATGTCAAGGGTCTTTAACATATATTCCTCGATAAAGCATGCAAATTCAACTATTCATTACTTTACAAATATATATTCTGTAACATCAACATTGGTTTTAGATTTAAAACTCCAGCTAAAATTGTACAAGTAGCCAATTGCTTAAAAACTTATTGATTACATCATATTTCATTGATAAGAGCATTTATTTACCTGTGATTTCATAAAAAACAGCTGTAAAGAATATTCAAAACTGTTATTTTAATGTTTCATACGTGAATATTCTCTGGAATGTATTTGTCTTTATTACATGCAAAATGATACAGTGATTATAGATTCAGTATTGAAAATAAACATTTAAAAAACCAAAAAATATTTTATTGCATAACAAAGCACATTCATAGAAAGAGTCAATTCATTCTATGCATATCATATTCGAGAAATAAACAGATAAAACAATGACATAAAGTGTAAAAACACGATTCAATAGAATTCGAGAAATATCAGAGGTTTGTCTGTGAATAGTGCACAAAGTCTTCAATAAATAAGATGGGCATCATATTTCAGCAACTTTTGTTTGAAACACCACTTATCTAACAAATTAGACGTTTGATTATGCTGTAAGAACAGCATGACTACAACCATTTAACCAAAAATAAGAAAGTAGTTTTCATTAAAATAATATACTTTACAGGCTGACTCGACAGTCACCTTGTTTGTTTTTATGCTTCGAAATCGGAATGGAAAGAGTGCTCTCTTTTGATTGGTCGATCGTTTGCACTTCTCGCAACTCGCAGAAACAGTGACAAATTACTCACTTTGGTTTCATTTGGCGTTGGTGGTAGTTTCAAATTGAAGGTCACGACTATTTTCTCGCAGAATTTCAATATTCGTAAGCGAGAACTATTCGGTACGGATAGTTGCCGGTAGGATTGTGGTAGGGTCCCAGGTGTGACTGTTAATAATGTTCAATAACTTGTTAAATTTTTATTTAAATCTTTAAATATTTATTATTCCTGTCACAAGTGTCTCAAATATTAAATGCTTAAGCATATTTTAAATTTTTATATTGTGATTTAGTTTGTTTTAGAACAACAATGAATGGTGTCACACAATAAAATCTCACCTCCCTTACCCAAACATTAAATGCCATTATTTTACTCATAAATGGCAGTACAACCATCACATTTTGTTTCCCATGATGCATGTCATCCACCTTGTTTATTACAGCTACGAAAAGTAAATTAACTTTTGGTTTAGAGATAAGTAGACAGATTTTGTTCTTAAGAAACAAGTTTAGTTATCCAGAAATCTCACCTCCGTGATCTTGAAGTTCATTTATATAAAATATAAAAATACAATTTTACCTGTTTTAACAGGGTGCGTAGTGAGAAATTGCTGCAAAAAGTAAGCACTTTTAAGGAATTTTGAAGTACCTTAGCCATTAAAATTAAACACCTTTGTGCATGCATGCATACGACGACCCACGTATTTTCTAAGCATATTATGATTTCTGTTTTATAATAATGCATAGTTTTTATTGAAAATTTAAAAATATATTTCTTAAATTTTATTATTTATTTCCGTATTTGCACAACGTCTTCTATTGTAAAATGAAGGATGTATTTTTGATTTTACAAAAAAATTAAAAATGATAATGCAAATTGTAACAGGGTGGCCATCATTTTTGCTGTTTCACTTTCCCTGACTTATTCCTGGCATTTCCAGTTTTATAAAAAAATTCCCTGACTTTTTCCGGAGGTAGCCCATCAACCATAGAAAACATCACCTCACATTGGCCATAGTAAGAATTCATTCGCCATACTAAGTTTTCATTCAAGCCAGTATGGTTTGAATAAAAAGCAAAATGTTTGAAAAAAGAACATTTATTTAAAACGTTTAAAAAATAAACCATAAAATAAATAATACGTCTTTACAATGAACAATTCTACTGTACAGAATTTTCCGGGAGTTTCGGATTAAAAATATAAACTTTAAAAAAATCTTTAGAACGATCAAAATTTCAACAAAAATATACGTTGCAAAATAATAATAAAAAGACAAAATAAGAGAGAAAAATATTAGAAAACGATTTTTTACTGATGTTTATAAATTAAAACACAGAAGCATAATCACATGATTCGGATTGCTGAAAAAGAAAAAAATGCAACTTTTTATTCCAACCAACTTCCCTCAATAAGGCTCAAAAGAACAATATATAAAGAAATAAAAATGAAATAAAACTTCAAAGACAGAAAAAATACAAGAATTTATAAATTATAACACCAGAAGTCGAGTGCATATGAAATAATGAAGAAAAAATAAAATTCGCGAAAATGGGGGAAAAAAACCCGAATTTACCACTTAAAATTAAATAAATAAAAATCTAATTTGAATTTTTGTAAAATTACTGCGGCGTCAGCTCCCGTCTTGTGCTAATCCATCACTTTGCTAAATTTGGTCTCATAAGTCAAAGATCTGGGCGTGCGTAAAAAACGGAAAAAAAATAAACCGAACATGCATAGGATACTAAAAAAAATTGTTCTTTTATATGTATGGGTAACGGTTGTCCCATACTTTGAAGATCCCATAATTTATCAAAATGATCAGTAATCATAATGTTTCCCAACACTCAGAGAAAAAAAACATACACAAAATAAACAAACAAACACACAAAATACTGAAAGAAAATATTAGCACTAATTTTCAAATACTTCATAATTCACTGAAAATATCTCCAGAAGTGCGAAAACAAACCAACTCCTATTTGATATTAAATCACCATAAAAGCAGGCAGTAGTGTGGATGCTAACTTGCAGACAGATAAAGAGAAATTTACGATCTCGTAAGATATCTGAATCTCCATGACATGTAGCCAAATCCCGGTTCTTCCACATCTGAGTGTGATTATAGTATATATTTTCATCTCAAGAAGTGTCATCTAAATTAACTACTAAAAAGAACGCGATTCTGTTCATATAGTCCAGTCAACGAGGGTCCAAAATGGGGCTGAAAAACATTAACTCGCATAGCTTTGAAAATTGGTACACATGTTCGTGAGGGTTTATTATGAACATAATAAAAGTTCCCAGTCCTGGGGGGGGGTTGAGTTCGCAGTGCCATCTTGGATTTCATCCCCCGTTTTTTTAGTTTTTCCTAAATATCTTGAAAAATATTCAGTTTTCAAATTACATAGGATTTAACAAATTAAAGAGCGTAAAACTCCCTACAAATAGATGCTTTCATTTTTCTTCCAGCTTTAATAGTTTCCCAGATAATGGGTCTCAAAGGTTGCCGCCATCTTTGATTTCATCCCCCTTTTTTAGTTCCTCTTAAATATCTCGAAATGTATTAAATTCTCAAATTACATGTAATCAGCAAATTAAAGAGCGTCAAATTCCCTACAAGCACATGCTTTTATTTTTGTTTAGCTTTAATAGTTTCCGAGATAATGGATTTCAAAATTTGTGCGGCATCTTGGATTTTTTCCCCCTTTTTTCAGTTTTTTTTAATATCTAGAAAACTATTTGATTTTCAAATTGCATTAAATACAAAAAATTAATAATCGTAAAATTCCCGATCAATGCATGCTTTTATTTATTTTCTAGCTTTAATAGTTTCTGAGATATTTAAGAATAACTAAAAAAGGCGGGATAAAATCCAAGATGGTTAGAAATTTGAAATCCATTATCTCTGAAACTATTAAAGCTCAAACAAAAATAAAAGCATGTGTTTAAAGGGAATTTTACGCTCTTTAATTTGCTGATTACATGTAACTTGAGAATTTAATATATTTCGAGATATTCAAGAGGAACTAAAAAGGGGGATGAAATCCAAGATGGCGACAACTTTTGAGACCCATTATCTGGGAAACTATTAAAGCTGGAAGAAAAATAAAAGTATATATTTGAAGGGAATTTTTCTCTCTTTAATTTGTTGAATCAATTGTAATTTGAAAACTCAATTGTTTTCTATATATTCAGGAAAAACTAAAAAACGGGGATGAAATCCCAGATGGCACCGTAAGCTCACCCCTCACCCGAGAACCGGAGACTTTTAGTATGCTTATAAGAAGCCCCTAAAGAACATGTGTACCAATTTTTAAAACTATATGATTTAATTTTTTTTTCAAATCCTTTGATTGGACTAATAGCCGAAATTTGACTCCCTTGGAAGTTTAAATGTAAACACCTCGCCCCCTGGCGAGTGCGCAGAAAGGGAATGGCATCCGTTTTTTACTGTCAGTAAATGACTGATTTTCATTGGTTGCATTTCATTGGTGTTTCATTCTATTTATAGAAAAAGATCAGCGAATTGTCGCATCCAAAAAGAATTATGAAAATAAAATTTTTTTCCAGTTTCAGAACAAATTTCCCTGACTTTTCCCTGATTTTTCCTGGTTTCCCGAAATTCCCTGACCATTCCCGGTTTTCCAGGTTTCCCGGTCGGATGGCCACCCTGTGTAATTATCAAAAATTAAATCAACTTTTATAAGATTAACAATAAAAATATGTTACCCTTTTCAACATTTCTTAAAATTAACAAATTACCAGTTAATTTGCCTCTTCGGGATAATAATTCCAGTATTTCAATATACGGCGTTACCCATTGTTGGAGCAAGAGGAAGCATAAAAAAGGTTATTAATAGTCCAGTCAATGGAGGGTTTGAAAAAAACATTAAATCATATAGTTTTGAAAAATGGCACACGTGTTCGTGATAGTCTCCTGATGAACATACAAAAGTCCCTGGTCCTCAATGATTTAAAGACTTTAAAGAGCGTAAAATTCCCTACAAAAATATGCTTTTATTTTTCTTCTAGCTTTTATAGTTTCTGAGTTAAAAGGTCTCAAAATTTGCCGCCATCTTGGGATTTAATACCCCTTTTTCAAGTGTTTTTGAATATCTCTGAAACTATTTGATTTGCAAATTTGTTGTAATCAGCAAATTAATGAGCGTAAAATTCCCTACAAATGCGTGCCTTTATGTTTCTTGTATCTTTATTAGTTTCCGAGGTAATGGGTCTCAAAGTTTACCGCCATCTTAGAATTTATCCCCTTTTTCTCAGTTTTTCTTGAATACCTCGAAAATTATTTAGTTTTCAAACCACAGGTGATACAACAAATCAAAGAACGTAAAATTCCTTACAAAAGAGTGCTTTTTTTTGTTCTAGTTTTAATAGTTGCCGAGATAATGGGCTTCAAAGTTTGCTACACATCTGGATTTCATCCCTTTTTAAGTTTTTCTTAAAAATCTCAGAAACTATTAAAACTAAAAGAAAATTAAAAGCATGTATTTGTAGGGAATTTTACGGTCATTAATTTGTTGTATTATATGTAATTGAAAATTGAATACTTTTTGAGAAATTCAAAAAAGATAGGAAAAGGGGGATGAAATTAAAGATGGAGGCAAACTTTGAGATCCATTATCTCAGAAACTATTATAGGTAGAAGAATAATAAATGCATGTATTCATAGGTAATTTCATGCTCTTTAATTTGTTTTATCAATTGTAATTTGAAAACTGAATAGTTTTCGAGATATTAAAGAAAAAGTTTTAAAAAAGTGGGATGGAATCCAAGATTGCGACGTGAGCCGCACCCCAGGACCAGGGACTTTTAGTATGTTCAACAGAAGCCTCTCGCGAACATGTGTACCGATTTTCAAAACTATACGATTTAATGTTTTATTTTCATCCCCATTTTGGGAATCCGTTGACTGGACTATAAGTATTATCATTACATGTGTTGACACCCCTGGATCTATCTCACCTAGGATTCCTTCCCGAATTCTTTCCTTTCGTCGATTTTCTTTCTAGTGACATCCGGTAAACAAAGCTTTATGACTATGCTTCCGATATCGTATTCAAGGGGAAATAAAAAAAATGTTTTCTTTGCACTTCTTGAGAAAATTAAGCTCTTCTTAAGGACCTTTTTTTCCAAAATTAAGCATTTTCACGGTGCTTAAAAATGGATTTCAAATTTAAGCACTTTTCATGACGCTACGCACCCTGTTTAATATGCTTAACATTTGTAGGTTTTAATACCAAAAAATATTTTTTTTCTCTGAAAAAAGCATCCATTAAGCCAATTTTTATAGAAGATTCTTCACTTCCGTGACACCCTTTTCAATTTCATTTTCAAGGAAGCAAGTTGCATTGTTTTTGGCCAGCAATTTGAGACTATACTGATATTATACATATATTAAACACAAATTTTAAGCTCATAAAGTGAATGACTAAAAGTTACGCTATATCTTAATCCCGATATTTAATTTTGATTATATTAAGATGATTAATTAATTAATAAGATAATTCATTAAGATAATTAATAATTTTATTTTCTAATTCTCTATATGAGCTGGTTAAATATTTACAATTTATTTTAGTGTAGTAATTATTAATTTTCTTGTGTTTTATATCACCTCCGTGAAAAAGGTTATATATATATATATGTTTTATTTATGAGTAAAATAATTTAAATATTAGTTGGGCCATTTCTCATGTAACTTCTAGTAAGTAAAAGTTTCGTATAAGAATGAAAAAAAGGAAATTTAAGGTTTTGAAATCTGAAAATATTTTGGTGCAAATGGTACATTTTAGGGAGAATGACCCCAATGTAAATCAATAAAACAGACAAAAAATATTATAATGCATCAATAAATGATTAAAGATTACCATTGAACCAGTTAACTTACAAGAAATGACTTCCTTTAAGTGCACAAACTCACAAATGGGCTTTGGTTTCAGTTCTGAATTTTCGATCATACATAGATCCCATAGTTTCACTGAATGGTCAATCGATGCAGTAACCAAAATATTAGGATCTGTGGCTGAAAATTCCACATGCGTAACTTTCTTTTTATGCAAACATTTTGATTTTGGCTAAACCTTAAAAAAAAGTGACCAATAAATACTTATATGCAACTTAATAAAGCAGCTAGCATATTTAAAGCACCATTTCTTACTTTTTGACCTTGAACCGATATTAAGCACACATTCTCTGCGGTATTTCCAGATAACAGCAACTTCCTCTCATAACAAACATCTAAAGACGAAAACCAATTGCTGAAACAGAAAGAGGAGATATGGATAGACGCAATTTTACCACTTCAAAGCGAGATTTTTAAAAATTGATTTTAACCCTTTCAAGTTCACTATATGTTTCGTTTTGAAAATTACTAAATTTATTTCAAAAATGAGTATTAGTCATGTAGCTGATCATAAATATGTGAAGAAAAAATTTTGAATTTTTTCATTTTCAAGAAATCTGTGGAGATTCAAGAAATTGATGGAAATTCACAGTAAAACCAAGGAATGGTAACAGACAATTTTTTCTCCGAATAAGTTATCATCGAAATGCAATTTAAATTATGTATTTAATTTATAAATATAAGTGAGTATTCATGATATTTAATCTTCCTGAAATTCAATATTACAGTAGACTCTCGAATAACCGGGATGTTCGCGAAATGCTTCGTCCCGGATAATCCAATTTATGCAAATTTTGATTAAAACTTTTTGAAAAATGATAGAAAATGTAAAATTATTATACAATAAGACATTAATAGTGTAATTAATGCAAAAGAAGAAGAATTAACAAGAAATTTTAATGTTATTTAGATTTACAATTCGTACAGTTAGAAAGAAAAACAGAGATGTAGTTTACCTCACTGTTTTGTGAATAATGAAATGACAGAAGTCCGTTTTTGTTTTCATGTATCGCCATGACTTAATTTCTGATCAATTACAAAATTGTTCTCATCCCTTTCAAGGCATTCTTCGAAATTCCTTGCTAAACCATATACCCGTTGCTAAACCATATACATAAAATTTTGGTTCTAATTTAAATAAAGGAAAACATCTAAAAACTATATCTACACATATTTTTCTTTACAACACAACGAAACTCAAAAAAAGTGCCATAATGTGTTAGTATACGAAAAAGTTTAAAGTTCTGACACTCCTGTTGATTTTTTAATCCTTCCTTCCAATTCCTTACATTCTTAAGAACTAAAAATAAAAAAAAATATTGATTGAAATTATTATCCAATTCCCGCACTGTTTAAGGTTGGAGAAACAGCTATGCATTTTATGAAAATACTGAATTGTGTACTGAAATGACAACTTATATTACTTTCCTGAAATAGTGTAAAAATAGTGTAGCTTTTTATAAGCTACACTATTTTTGCTACTAAAGCAGCATTCTGAAGGGGAGGGGGGGGGTTAAAGACATCAGTGGGCACCTTGTATGACATCTTAATATTAAAAATTCTTTTTCTTATTTCACAACAATCAGAAATTATTTTATAATTTAATTGAAGTCTACTTACACCAGGAATAAAACTTGAACCAGGCTTGTTTAGATTGTACAGCGACAGTTCACCTACTTTGGAACCAGTCACTGCAATCTGGAAATATTTTGGATGCCAAAAAATGGCTGCAACTCTCATTTCAAAAGAATTCAATATTTTGGGAATTTTATTCCTCGATATGTCATTAATAATAAAAGTCTCTGCACACTAAAATAAAAAAAAAGAAAAATTACTTATTAATGGATTCAATATTTCATTCATGAAAAAAAGCATTTTAAATACATATTTCTTAGTATACTGTCTTGCATAATACAAATTATACAATTAAATTTACGAAGTTATTAAGTTACTTTTTCGAAATTACCAAGTTACTTTTGCAGAAGTATAAAAATGTTATAAAAACTACATTATACAAAGATGTAAGAACTTCCTCCTTGATACACTATTATTCATACAAATCTCTGCTTAAAAAAGAAAAAGAAAAATATTTTAAAGTATATATCTTATTATAGTGTCTTACGTATATAATAAAATAATATAAAAACATTTCATACACTTATTCTGTATTTTAATTATATTATGAAATGAAAGATAGTGCACTTCCTTTACATTTGTAATACACTACACTGGTTTCACCTTTTTCACAAATAATTTAATTACTTGGAATGTCTATTAATTCTTTTTAGTTTGCAGCTGAGTCACAAAATGAAATGATTTGAGAGTATTAATGTGAATTTCTAGTCTTTGAAGACAGAACGCCACCCCATGGCCCCGTACCTGATGCCATTACGGTAACCGAACTGGTTGGATGGACATGGGACAGGTTTAAAATTATAAAAGTCATCTTAGAGATAAGGGTTGCTTAAGATGTGGGTTGTCCCTCCCAGTCCCGGGGGGGGGGTGAGTACACAGAAAATTACTAGTTTCATGAACAGAAGTGAATTACCCTATTCATTTCTGCAGTACCCCTGGGGGTATGTGAAGGACTAGTTGGGGAAATTGAAATCAAAGTTGATAATGGCAGAAACAAGAAAACATAAAAGAATTTAAAAAGTTA